>JAPMOB010243295.1:0-45100 GCA_029875015.1 Lepomis gibbosus | reverse complement strand
GTAGGCAGGCATATTAAAAATGCAGCAGTGGGGAGCAGGCCGGGGATTCACAGTAATTAGATGACAAAACGGCGGCGGGCTGGAGATGAGAGAGAGGGGTCACACACAATGCCACTGCCGCCGGGTAATTTGTAAGTGTCAATCACTAGCCTGCCAGGGGAAAAGCGAGAGGGAGAGAGGGAGTGCGATGGGGGGGTGGGCAGGGGGGTTAGTGTATAGAGGGAGGAGGGAAGGGGGGCAGAGATAGAGGGAGTGAGACAGAATATGAGGGTGCTAGCGGGCTGCAAGAGACAGGAGCGAAGGAGGTTTTTATAAAAAAAAATTTAAAAAAGGAAAGTCAAAGGAGACGGGAAGAGAAAGTAAAAATTTAAAGATAGAGAGAACAGCGTGAGATCCGAGGAGACAAAGAGAAGAAGTGACATCCGGTTTTTAATATCTAAGATTTGGCTTAAAAAAATAGAAACCTTTAAGTCTTGAAATGTGGTCTGATATTTCTGTGACTACAGAACATTTTCAAATTCAGATATACACTTGTGCACCAGTGTTACACCATGTCACAGCCTGGCAATCCTCATACACACATAAACACAGTCAAACAAAGTATGTACACTGTATAGGGTCTGTTTACCCAGATTTCTATACATACATACATAGAGGGAGAGAGAGAGAGAGATATGTTGCTATGCAGATAATGTTGGTTTTATTTATTTAGTTTTCAAGGTTTCTGCCTCAACCCAAAAATACAATGGAGGACAGCAATGAAAAACATTTTCAATGTAGGAATGTAAAATTGTCTCACACCTAGTAATCCACTACCACCAGGGACTAGTTTTTTTGTTGAAAGTAGTTCCAATGGAAAATTGTTTGCACTGAGTTCTGTGGATTATCCAGACATGGATGTAGTTTCTGTAAATCACATTTTTGTTTTGTTTTTAATCCCATTTGAACAGCAAAAACAAAATTCCTTTCAGCTCCTACAGCAGACAGATATCTCAAAACGCAGGTAAATGATCTAATAATCAGTGTAATGTTTAAATGAAGAGCCGGTAAAACCAGGAGAAATGAGAGGATGACTTGCATCAAAGGCCTGCTTCAAAACCATAACACTCAAGTCACGTTGTTCGTCACAACCTACTGAGACAGCAGGATGCCCCTACCTTTATTAAAACTGTCTCAATTTAATTGCAAACTTTTAAATTCAGGTGCAATGGAATGGATGCGTTCATATCAGTGATGCACAAAAGAAGCTGACAGGAACAGCAGTGTATGTAAATATTCATCATGTTATAGGGTAACTGTATCGCTGCTTTTGCCATGCAGTTTGACAGACAGGTGAATGTGCGTGTGTGTGTGTGTCTGAGAGAGAGCTCTTTCATTCTTTTCAGAGTGGGTACAATAGGGGCAGTTGTTGGCATTATTCCAGCGAACCAGTGTGACGAGCCAACACAATGGGCAAGCAGCACAGCAGTCTGTTGGGGTGCACGGCCAACACACACACAGAACACTATACACTACAACCCTGTTCTTGTGTACACGCGCAGGCAAACCAGGGTAAAAGCATGTGGCAAATACATAATCTCCCTTTACACATGCAAAATCCTCATGCTGGTATTGTGTCAGCAAGTCAGGGCAGTGACATAACATGACATAACACCACTGACATATTAAGGATTCCTCAGGGGGATGCTGTCCTGCACAACCACTGGCTTCTTTGCTGTCTTTCTCTTCACCAGTTCCAACCTGGAGAGACATGCATACAAGTGCAAACTCACACCACCAGATGAATACACACACACACACTTTTAAATCTTCAGACATAGTTCTCAGTGAACATAAAGGGGAACTAATACTGTATGTAAGAAAACTTATACTTGCTCTTAATTGCCGTTTGTTCTTCTGCTAATGATTTACATTCTGCAAGCAAACAAATGTACTCCAAAAAAAGAAAGTCTAATTCGAAAACTATTCAAACTCAACAAGTTTTAAAGTTCCTAAACTGTAAATTGCATGTTTAATTAATACACTTTTAATTAAATATGCATAATTAGAGCCAATTAAAATCTTCACAGTTGAAATACACAGAATAGAAAATTCATGAAATACAACTGAGACAAAGATAGACTAGTAACCTCTGTCTCTGCCTTAATTAGAAGGAATTTGGAACACTGTAACACACACATGCACACAAAACACCTTTGAATGTGTCTTAATTGGGAAATGATTGAATTCCTCTTTTCTTCCCTGTTTATTCTTTAGTCAACAATTAGAGCCTCATAATGCACAGCACTGTGGTTGTTACTTATCCTTCTTTTAGCAGCTATAATACTCTTTTTCCTGGATCAACTATACACTTTAAATGGACTTCATCAAGTATGTAGCCAGCTCCTAAACAGCATGTCAGGACCAGGGTCAGACCAGGATTTTAATAAAGCTGAGGCCATGTGACAACTTTAAATTAAGTGACTAATAGTCCAGAAGTATTCAGATCTTTACACATTGTAAAAACTCTGCATCAAATGTGTTACATAAGCAAAATCATTATTATTAGTAGTAGTATCAAAGTATTAACAATTCTTCAATGCAGCAAAATGCCTCCCTATATGTGTTGTATTAGAGTACAGCTAATACTGTAATTTAATCTATAAAATACATTGTTTTAAATATTATGTAAAATATCAATTTCTAAAGTAAATAGTAATAATAACTGTCAAATAGAGCTGTTGAGTGAAAAGTACAATATATCCCTCTGAAATGTAGTAAAGCATAATAGCATAAAATGGATGGGGTGGGATGGTGCAGTGGTTAAGACACCCGCCTTTGGTGTGAGAGACCCGGGTTCAGTCCCTGATCAAGACACTTAACCCCTACTTGCTCCAGAGGCGTGCGACCTCCGCTAAAATGAATAAATGTAAATGTATATACTTAAGTACAGTCAGTGTAAGTTATATTCCACTACTGGGGAGGTCTTCAAATAGCTTGTTTTGTCTAAACCCAAAACGATATTCAATTTACAATAGAATTAAATGGAGAAAATCAGCACATTCTAATATTTCAAGCTGGAACCAGAATATTTTGGAGCATTTTTGCTTAACAATTGAGTTAAATCTTTATATAAATTGATAATTTTATTGATTCACCACTTATTTAAGTACCATACCACCAATTATAAGATTATAGTAGCAGAAGAAATATAATATGGGGCTTTTTCACAGTGTAATTTATCATTGATATGTCGAATGGACCGTTGAAAGACACAAAAAGCTCCACATCGTTTAATGAAACAAAATCTGTTAGAAAGTGATGTCATTTTGACAATTTCTTCAGCAGAAAGTAGTTCCGTGTTGCAACTGATTTCATTTTTCACCACTTTGACCAGCACCTCCGGTGTATCAGATGGATATCTCAAAATTTGTTTCAGTGAACCAACCCTTTAATGCTGACAGCAGATTTACAGCCACCCAGTTAAAGAGTTGTGTCGCCCCTTACATAGTAATAATAGCGAGAGCAGACTGTTGACACAGCCTAGGGGCCCCTATTTACAGTAATACTGAACTACACTGAGTGTGATGATTTAAGAAAACAATTAATCTAAGACACAACTC
Source organism: Lepomis gibbosus (assembly GCA_029875015.1). Lineage (NCBI taxonomy): Eukaryota > Metazoa > Chordata > Actinopteri > Centrarchiformes > Centrarchidae > Lepomis > Lepomis gibbosus. The sequence goes on along the minus strand of JAPMOB010243295.1, from coordinate 41,498 downwards.
GCAAGCAGCTGTACAGAACGTCTCGCCTTTTGTGTGCACGTGTTTACGTGTGCACGTCTGTGTGTGTGTAACCTGACAGCCTGCCACACAATAGGGGTCCAACTGAGTGTGAACTCTATTCGTTCCCACAGCTGCCATTAACAGACGGAATAAATAGACGGAAAACAGCCTCTTGCTAATAAAGTGAATAAATAAATAACGCTTAAGAGGCTATGTTTACCTCTTCAGTCTGTTGATAAGTGCTACTTCACAAAAAGCAGGAAGTGCTTTTGGTTTCTGATTCTATATGTGTGGATGAACTCTTGTCGGTACAGTTAGTGTTTATACATTCAACTTGTTAATTACAGTCAATCTGACAATTATGCAGTCTGGTGGATTGCTACTCTGATTGCGGTTAATCTAAAACACCAGTTACAACTCTCGAGTAACAAAACAGACCAAAAACAGAAGCAAAGGCTTCTAGCAGACAGTTTTGGTTAAACTTTCACTGATTGCTTCACTACTAAACAGCTTTTGTGTATTTATTGTTAAAGTGTGCTTACCTCAGTGGGTGGGGGAAAAAATATCACAAACTGAAGACAAAGCTGCAGAGAGTCTACAAAGTTATTATTGAAAAAAAATCCATTGAAAAGACCCAAACCAACAATGTGTTATTCCATCTTCAAGCCGGTCTGAGGCACTCAGCTCCCGAGCCCGTTCATCCCTAGATGAGGATGTAAATCATTAAAAAGTTTTACTGGACACTGTAATTTTTAGCAAACATCAAACCCGAATTAATACTGCATTTGCTGGACTATTGACTATGTAAGACTGACTCAAAATAAACTACAGTGTGTGAGTTCAAGGGGATGAAAGTTCACTGATGTGATTTAATTAATCAGTGTGTTTTTGGACAACAATGAAACTCTATGGCTCAGGTTTGGATACACACATTGGTTGTTGGTAGGAAACATTGACTGTTGTTTTAGGTCTTTCAATAGAATTTGTTTACAATAAAAAAAAAAACAAATCTTCTTGCCAAACAGATGATGTACTACAGTTAGAGACTGATTTTGGTGAAACAGGTGACATATTTACTCACAGCTCTCGCTGTCGCCATCTTCCAGCAAATACAAAAATGGACAAAGAGGTGGAGCAGAGGCCGGCCAAACGATGCCTGGTTGCTAAACTACCTAGCACACCTAGCCACCTGAAAAGTCACCCATCTTCCCTCATAATGGCAACGTCCTTAATTATGCATAACTTTAAATACAATTTAAATGGGTGAGTTATATATAAATTCATCCCTCATACAGTTGTCATGAAGGGTGAAAATTAGCTTCAGAGACCAAAACCATTTTTGCACAAGGCTGTAAACATGTTTATTTCTGCTGTAAAAGTTGGGCATTTTAACATGGGGGTCTGTGGGATTGACTTGCTTTTGCAGCCAGCCTCCAGTTTTTGGCACTTCTGCATTGGCTTCATTTTTCTAGAAGGTTGCAGCTTGTGTTTAATCTATGTTAGTTTTGACATACATATATATTTGTTTTGCTGAACAACATAGTTTTAAGCATAGTTTTGAATGTAGAATGTGTCAATATTGGCAAGAGACAAATGATCAGAATACGAACATTGAATGTGCAGCCAGAAATAGTAGATGTAAATTAGGGAGTACTCTGTTTGGTTAGGGACATCCAAGGAAAAGTTTTATGCGCTTTGTCCTTAAATAATATATTTCATAAAGTATCTAATGGTCATTCTTTATAGTCGTTTGTGCAAAATACTGTTAGTATGTTTTTGCTGTCGTTAGATGTTATAGTAAAGGTTGAATGTTATCTTGGTTGTGCTGGATCACTGTATGCTAAAGCCATTTGTTGTTTTTTATCTGCCTGGATCTTGTCATCTTGCGAAAGCTAATTCCACAACTTACAACAAATGTGGGCCAGGGGCGTAAAGTGGGGGGAGTGAGGGGAGGCAGTGGCCCCTTCTCTCTCTTTCTCAGACCACGCATATCTTCGAACACAACCTTCATTTTGATCTCAACTACACATGTATAAAGTTCCATGCCTGCACCTTGCACAGTTGTGACACCAAGGTACGAACTACGGGTGAGGTAATAAGACATCAGCTCCCCTAAAAGCATGATTTGTGATATTATCGGTTGACAGCATGCTTTGTTGACAATCTCTGTATTTCTCTATCACCATGAAACATGCATAAAATCAGGAGCGTCAGACTTCATCCAGCCAGACGATCACCGTTCCTCCGCAGTGGGCCGGTCGCTCCACGATCTCCTGTCCCTGGTCTGCCCCACTCCCTCTCTGGTACGGGTTGTGTTGCTAGTACGACTGACTCGCTGTGAACGGTTCGTGATTGTTCCCTCTGGCTGGATGAATGTCCACAGACAGACAGAAAGAAATAGTAACACCTGTGGTGGTAGTTCACATAGTAGGTGTCTCCAAGACAGACAGACTCAGAAGGTGAAAACAATACCAGCATTGCTGTTGCAGCTGGTAAATATAAAATATAACCAGACTTTCCTTTTTAAGCTGCAGTTAGAAGTTTTGTTCTACAAATATCTCATTATCATTGGGTGATTGTTATTAGACATTATTAAAAGCAATAATTCATGATAGTTTTTTGTTTTTTTTAAATAATGTATATTGTTTGCAACCTTCTTTGTAAATGTGATTTAATTCATTTAAAAATATTGTTTTTTTAGCTTCTGGACATTTTATTCCACCACTGTAAAGTTGTGCAAGAGAGTCCTTAAATGGTCACTTCAGCCAAATTACAAAAATGACTCATCACTAATCTCCGGTGGTATCCATGCAGATAATTTTGTATTTAAGATATCCATCACTGAGATTTCCCCCTCCCCTCCCCACTGCAAAACAATACAGGTTTGTTTGTGTTGCTCAAAGTGAGGACACTGGGGTCGTGTCTTCAGTATTGTTTTCCTTAGAAACAGCATTTAGCCTTCTATGTTAGGAAACAACACTGTAACACTTTACGTGTGATAAAGTATGATAGCTGACGATTTCTGGAGAGAAGTAGGTAACCTAATAGTTACACTAAATACAGGCAAAGCCATTCGTTAGTTTAGGTAAAGTTAGGTTAGTTGTGTTGAGTTTAAAGGATGTTTCTGATTCCCAAAAGAATTTCCTTGAAGTGCCTGATTCATTTAAATGAAACCTGCAGAAAATATAATTGAACACCTGACTGAATAAATAAATAAATAGAAAACATTGTAGAGACTTTCTTTGTGGGAGTTTTGACTCATGATTATTTTGCTCACAGCACTGAAGGCGTACATTTTGAAAATAAAACAGAACATGCTGTCAACGGTTTTAATAAACACTACTTCTTCAGTAGTAAGATATTCAGATTTAAACTGTTTACAGCAAGGTCTGTGGATCATCCAGAGTTACAGAGACATTGTTTTTGGAAACAGTTGCTGCTGGTGAATTTTTCAAATGTCATTTGTCACTGCTTTGACGAACAAACAAACACAGTTCAACTCCATTGTACTGACTTGACAGCAACGGATTTTCAAAAGCTCTGAAGATAAAACGCAAATTATCTGGCTTGATACCACTAATATTAAGGGGGGTGGGTGTAATTTGGGGGAACTGACCCTTTAAAGAATGCTAGCTCCATTACGGCTTTTCTAAAAAGAAATAACTAATAATAAATAAAAGTGACGTTTATGGTGTTAAAGATGACGATCCAGCTACAAGAGGGAGAATGAAGGAAGGAAGGAAGAGGAGGATCGGCGTGTTCAGCTGGTGATTGAAAGACTATAGTGCGAAGCAGAGAGTATAGAGAGTGAATGGAGATAGAGACAGAGGATGGCGGGAGGTGGGGGTGCAACAAGATGGAGAGAGACTGCCTGCACATACTGTCAAGGCAGTTAATATAAGGTGTGGAGATAAGGCCCCACAGACAAACATTGACCAAATCAGGCATTTCAGCAGCGCAGCCCGAACTGTCAGTCAGCCTGAGAGACAGACCAACAATCAGCACTCTACCTCTGATAAGGGCTCTACTGGGCGCGTGCAGGAAATAGCCAATCTGCAGCCAGCCTGGCAAGGAGGGTGATGGCGGGGAGTGGAGGGGAAGAGGGCGGTGTGATGATGGAGAGTGAAAGGGTTAGAGGAGGGAGTGAATGTAGAGAGACAACAAGTGAGGGAAAGTGGCCTATAAATTTAGAGCGAAATGTGGACCACGAGTTCACGGGAGAGGATAATACCCGAGAGAACGAGGAAAGACGAAGGCAAGGGAAAGAAAACAGGATGATATTCCTCCACACCCCACCCAAGTGCTCTCGCAGAGAAAGAGATCCAGGAGGGAATAGAAGTGATGGGGATTAAAAAAAAAATAGAGAGGTGTGATATCAGTTCCTAAAATAGTGTCTCTCCCCATTTTTTTGTCACCTGGGAACAGCTCGCACAGAGAGAGTGTGAGAACCAGGTTTAGACCAACACCTTACATTAATGATTTGCCAACAGCTTTGACTAGCTCATTATTCAATGTGCCGTTCGCCTTGCCTCGCACACAATAGCATCATTTCATCGTCTCTATTGATTAATGGTGCATATAGTGTGTACATGCGCGCGCACAAATTCACACGCTTGAGTGTGTGCGGTGCGCCTGAGTGAATGATAACACTCCCTATTTAATGGAGGAGCCTGCTTTGAAATTCCCTCATAACAAAATAAACACATCCAAAATGCTGGAGTGGATGCCTATGGAAATCCAACGTGGTGGAAGGCCACTCAAGCAGCTTGGATCCACACTGGCCCCTGTAGGTCACATCAGGAACTACAGTCTGGCAGCAAGTTTGGGTTGAGGAAATAAATTCCCAGCCGTTTACCTTTGTCAAACACATTTAGGTTCCCCCAAGCAAAACAGTGGAGAGCACCAACAGCTGGCGAGTATTTATTTTCGGAAGTGGAGTCAGAGGGGTGTCTGAGCTTCCTTGATCATGAACCAAACTGCCATTACCATGACCACTGATAACAGTAGGAATCGTAAACAAGCTAATCACAGAGGGCCTATTTGTATTCTCATTTGTGTTTGCATGCACTGATGTGCAGGGGGAGGGCGCAAAGACCAGAAAAAAAAAAAACTGGCGAGGGTGGAAGTGGAGAATGGGGAGGGACACTGTTGGAGGGTGGGTTTGTGTGCGAAAGGGTTAAGTTCCCCTCCCTGGTCGCATGCTGCTTTCCCTTGCTCTGTCAAGCCCCATTAAACCTGCTACACCACAGCAATAAGGTGCCATCAATTACAGGCACGCTGCCATCAATGCAGAGCACAGAGGAGAGGAGAGGAGAGGCAGGAACACATAAACAGGACAAACGGCCACATAAAAGACCTGCAGCTACATAAAGCCCTGCAGCCTGCCTCATGGACAGCTACACACACACAGTTTCTCCCCGCTCTGTCTCTCTTTGCACCACCTCTACAGCAGGTACAGCATCAGTCTTTCTGTGAATAAGAGGATGCTTTGTTTCAAATACACACAAAATGCATTAATTTCAGATTCAGTTTCATTCAGGGCTCCAAAAAGATTGACAAAAAAAAGGCTTAAAAAAGATTTGGGAACACCAGGTGAACACATTTAGTGCAGTGTGCTTCTACTGCCCCCATGTGATAGCAGAGAAACGATCCAGGACAAAAGAGGCATGAGCATCGCATTCCAAACTTTAAAAAAAAAACAATAATTATACCTCTTACACTCATACCTGCACTCCTCCTCAAAATCATAGAACATAAAAAGAAAAAAAAAAAATCAATTAGACCATGACAGTTAGAGTAAGATCAATAGCAGCGAGCATTCATGAAAGTGACGCTTTCATATTTGTGTTTCATCTCCATCACAGTTCCTGCATTCCTCAAGGTTCTGACTGAACTATCAACCATTCAACAAGAGAAAGACAGAACAGCTGTACTCCTCCAGTGCCAGACAAAGAAGAAAGACAGACCACCACTCTACTGAGATCTGTGCACGTAATTGTTGCCGACCAGCAAAGAGAGAAAGAAACCAATATTTTTTTTTGCCATTTGGCGTCTTAGATTACGGGGTGTAATACTGAGTGTAACAGATTCTCTGCGCAAGTCATAAACTAACTGAAATTTAATTTTTGGTTATTTAAAAAAAAAAAAAAGCAGTCACAGCAAGCTGCCAACTCAGGGTTCAGTGCCACAGCAATCCCTGACCACATGTCACCCTGCATTAAAATGAGTTTCACACAGTGTGGTGGTACAAAGAGCCCATCTCCCCTTAAAAATTTTGATCATTTGTTTTTTATATTCACTTAGTTGTTTGAGCTTCACTGTACAGGATGATGCATGCGCCGAGTTTGACACCAGATGTGGATGAGACAATGGCTTCACATTCACCTGCTAAAAGGTGTAACTTTTGTCTTATGTCTTCCAACATGTGTGGAGGAGATCTTTAAAACTGGGAAACAGAGAGTACAGGTATCAGATCAGGAATCTGAGGCGAGGTATCAGAGTCAGTATCAGGAGAGATTTGAGAGAGACTGGTGCCAGCCTAACAAAAACAATGCAATAAAAAAGGTCTAAGTTGAAAGGTATATTGTTGGAGAGTTTATTATTTGATTAGTCATTATATAAAAAAAGTTGCACATTGAATACAGACATTTTAATTTTTCATTATAAAATCTAAATATGTTTTTTTTTCCTTTTCTGTCATTCTCAAAAATGTTGGCGACTGGACAAAAGGCTTTCCTCACTTAGAGTAACACCTGCCAGAAGGAGAATGAGGAGACACTCTTTCTGACATTATGTTAGAACTTTAAAAGGATTGCTTTACAAAAATTCCAAAAAAAACACCCCACATGTTCTCCCACTTGACATCAGTGGTATCTGTTTTGGTCATGCGGGTATATTATATCGTTTTATATTACTTTCCAAGGCTTTGAGATATCTGTCTCTCATCACAGACCTCATTGTGAACGGTTTTCACTGGACGTACTCTATATTGAACCCCAGAAAGTCCCAATGAAAACCGTGTACAGTGACGTCTGTGAATTGGAGGCGGTAGGTGAGTTAGAGACGCTCCTTAAAACTCCTGAACTTGCCTGATATTTTTAAAACTAGAGTAGGTAACGTTGGAGAAACTAGCAAAAGATTTTGAAAGTGTCCAACCCTTCAGGCTGGAGTCACTCCTCCAAAACACAGTTTCATGTGCAGTGAGCGCATTACTTATCCCACTGATAGCTGTCTATACACATATGGTTAAATTGCAAACAGGAACTGCTAACTGCTTCTGGGGCAGAAGCAACAGTTATCTCAAAACAAAGTAAAGCTAAAATTAGTAGTAATGAGAAAATGTGTTTTTTGTGTGTAATTTAGGTAAAGCAACCCTTTAACAGGAGTAACACAGTAAGACACACAGATAAATGTAAACACAACATATTTACAAACGGTCTCATATTGACCTGAGTCTTATGTGGAGTTTATCTGTGAAGAGGAACTACTGCTGCCGGAGCTCTTAGTCTTCTGCCCTCTGGTGGCACTGGGCTGCCGCTGCACGCGCTGACTGGACGCCTCTCTGCTCTTCTCACTGTGGCTCGCACCAGCTTTACTGCGCACTGCTGACACAAAGTAGGAAAATGCACCAAGTTAAAAGAAGCAGATGAAGGTGAACTTCTTATGATCGTTGTTTCACATCTAACAAACAACATGGCGCTTGAGTGAATGGAAAGGGGGCCGATGAAGAGGAAAAGATACAAATGAAAAACTGCAACTGAAAGAGAAAATGGTTCCAATGTCTTACCTTCTTTCAGTTGCAACACTGCACATCTGCACTGCACACTTGACTAAAGCAAGAACCATAGAGTGAGTAAAAAGGGCTTTTAGCAAGTATGAACTGCGATAATTCAGTGTTTCTCAAGAGACTTAGGGCAAGAATATGTTGCATCTGAAAGAAGAGATTAAATCTTACTCTGACAAATGAAAGTTTAATTCATAAATGAAACACACGCTTGCTCTACTCAATACTCTCGTGAATTTAGCTGTTATAGCCTGACTTTGGGGGCTAATGTTACTTAATGTTAGCAAACTTTACATAGATTTTACCATGTTATTACTACGCTTACTAACATTACTATGCTTCTCTATTTGCTGTATTTATTATTATCCTGGAATCGTTACATGTGGCCAGCAGTCAGATTTATCTCCACACACCTACGAACGACTTAAGCATACCTGGTATATTATCACTATTGAGAATTTTTTTCTACCTCGATAAAAAGCTGCATGTAAATATTAGCAAATGATTACAGCACTCCTTCAGTTTGGCTCATGCGATGTTGACCAGTTAGTTTAATATTGCAATAAAATATTAATTGTTAATATGTTAGTGTGCAGCTCCCGACCCTGGAAATATTACCCCAGCAGTACATATTTGTATAAGTCATGTGAAGATCCTTTTTCCCCAGGAAATTTTTAAGTTCTGCGGCTGAACGATTTTGAAAAATAAACAAATTTTTAAACAATATTGCGATTTAATATGCGATTAATTTTTAAGCTTTTTACCTTCTGTATTATTCAAAACAGCAGTAAATCAGTGTATACTATGACCAACACAATGTCAGATATAGTATATTAAACATACACTGTTCCTTCTTGTGAGTCAGGCCTGTGTGATGATGAAATCAGGTGATGCATGAATTATTATTATGAGCAATGGATGAAAAGAAATTTCCAATTAGAATAATTTGAGAAAGATAATTTCAGAGTTAAGCCATGGAATTAAATAATTAGATATAATATCATCAGGTCGGCCTACCTACTGAAACAAAGTTCATCACAGTTTATTATAAAGTAAGCGCTTAATAAAAAACACACAGTTCAATCACCAATTAATGCGTCCTTATCTCCTAGGAGTCCATCTCTCAACAAACTAAAAAAAATGCTCAGTTTGAGGTTCAATTCAAAAGTCAGCCAATGAAAATAAAATCAAGTGACGCATTCGTGTTTAATAGACAAGCTTGGTAACCAGGCTGTAACTCGGGACAGACTGGGCCTCTTTCAGACTTGTGAGTTTGGTTTGAAACTCCGTTTCACAGATATTTCCTGAGCTGACTGGTGGCTGTGTGTGTCGCCACAATACGCTTACCTTACCACACGTCTTTCTGTTGTGCATTTTTCTGTAAAAGCGGCGGATGGCCCAACTATTTCACCCACCACCACCAATTTACCCGCGGGTGGAACTTTTATTCCCTGTGTGGCACTAAAGTTTCTGTAGTGTCAGCTTCGGTCAAGCTTCAGGCCGTTGTACAACAACATGTCATGGTACAGCCACGTAATGTGTGAAGTTGATGCTTCCTCTGCAGACCGGTTTACTCTCCCTTGTCATGTGATCAGAGTGTAATCGCAGCCTTTGTGATTAGAAAATCTTGTTTTATGATATCGGGATAATATCGCAAATCCAATTAATCGTTCAGCCGCCAGAAAGTTCTACTATTAAGTCCAATAGTACTCCTAAGTCCTGCTTTCATTGGAGAGTGGGCTGTTTGAATAAAATGTTCCTCCTTGTCATGTTAATCTTTACTCCTATTAATGAAGCAAACTGCTCCTTATAAAATCTGACAAACACAACTTTAGGATTAATTTCTAACTTTCTGGCCACATTAATCCCCTCCAAAAATCAACTGTGCAGTGAATGTGTCCACTTGAGAGCACTAGGTTCAGCCTTTCTAATCCACACACACATGCATGTACACACACACATGCATACAAACATTGTTCCACTTGGCATAATCATGAAATGAAGACAGCACAGCATGTAGTTTTGGCACGATCCTGGTCCATATAGTCAACATATACACAACACTTATAATATCCGAAAGGCAAGCAAGCAGACAGATGGGAGGTGTAGGACACAGTGCAAGAGAGGGGACCTTGAGAGTGAGGAGAGCTAGCGTCTTGGGGGCCGTAGACCACAATCTTAGTGTTGACCCTTGTGGCTCTGGGGCCAGACGCTGAGGGGGCAACTGCAGGAGGCTTAGCGCTCTTTCCAGAGGGCAAAGAGTCCTCTTCTTCAGGAAACAAGAAGTGCAGGAAAAAATAGAATTCAGGTGGGGATAGAAAAGAAATCTGAAAGCACCGAGACATGCACACAGTGAAGATCAGCTTCTATTGTTTATGACTATCTATTGTAAATCCTCGGTCTGCGGTTCACCTCCATTTAAGTGGAAAACCTCACAATGGGGTGAAGAGGGAATTTAGTTAGAGAGGGGGATTATATAGTGCAGAGTTCAGGAGTCTTCTACAGTAAGTACAGTACTGGAGGAATGTGAATATTTCACATGCTTGAAAAGGTAAGGGAGACGCTAAGAGCACAGGAAGAATGACGAAAACTGAAAGGTAAAGTCAGTCAGACAAAAACATTCTGAAAGTTGTGGCCATTTCTATCTGGGAGCCTGTGTTCTGCAAACCCAGCGATGTTCACACTTTCACTCTATAGAAAAGTATCCTCTCTCTCTCTCAACACTATTGGTGATTCAGTCTATTTGGCACCTTGTCAGACACACCCTTCAATACGCAGAGTTTCCATTTGCCAGAGTTTGTGTTATTTCTAACCAAACGTTTTGAAGACAACCAACAGGGATTATCTGAGGAGGCATGCAACAGTAAGGGTTGATTTGCAGCTGTATGTGAAGGTGTAAGGTATCAATATGCCTCTTGAGGGTCTCCATGTGAGTGGAGTTATTTTTAATGAATGAGTGAAAATGTTACACAACAATGTTACATGATGTGTGTCATTCACGCCAGACATTCTCCCTCCTCTAATGCGCACATTTATATTGAGCATTTAAATTCACGTGACTGATGACGTGCACAGCTTCAAAACATCACTGGTTCTTTGGAACGTTTTACAGCTAAACTCTGTCATTAGCACATGAAGCTTCAGTGTCTGAACTGTTTTGACCACAATCCACTATCAGCTTTGTTTTTTTGCAGCTGTGCGCAGCCTCTTAATTTCATTTGTGCACTGCACTTTTGGAGAATAGTGTCCATGAACAGCACAAAACTAATAAAGGTTTTATTTGTAAGCATACTAACTTTTGTGCTTATATTTTATTTTGTCACTTTTCTGTGTGGACATGCAGACAAACCTGATAAGAGCAAATATTTTTTATTCTACTGTGGAAAGGGCACTATATGAGTGTACTGAATATTAACACAATTTCACTCCAATAAAATGGCAAGCAAAAAAAACAGTGCACTCTATTGTAGATAAAAAGTCATATCACATACAGGAAGAGAACAGGTGTTATTAATAACATTTATAATTGCTGCATTTCATTTCCTTTCGCTTGGTCCAGGTACCTGACTTGTCGTTGTAATAAATACATTAAAGACTAACAGAGACTGAAGGGGTTGTTAATCAAAACTAAGTCTGACCTGAAGTACAGTTTTTTTTCATTATTTGAACTCAACTCTCACCAGGAGAACATCCCCCCAAAATGTTTTCACTTATTTTGCCTGATAAGCCTTTCTCACAGGAGGAGAAATCACAGGTCTTATCTGTTAGGGCGCGGCCACTTACACCTGCACCATGATGCGTAAAAATAGCCTTCCCACCTGTGATCTTGAGGTGATTGAATTCACCGTTGTTCACGCTGCAGACACTAACCTCTGGCCTCTGTGGGTGCTGTGGTGATGCTAGTGGTGTGCGATGCGGTTGAAGAGTCCCAGCCGCCACAGCTCTCCACTACCCTCTGGCCTGCACACATTGCCTTCAGGGTCTGGAAGACCGCTTGAGGAGCCACATTCATCTTTAGCAGGTCCACTATGATCCTGGGAGGGCAAGAAGAGGAAGTGGAAGAATGTGAAATCAAGGTTTACTCCGGTTTATTACTCCATATGTACCGCAGTCATGTATCATTAGGGGTGGAAGAAGTATTTAGATGTTTTAATTAAGTAAAAATACAACAATGTAACAGTACTCCACTATAAGTAAAAGCCCTGAATTCAAAACCATACTCAAGTAAAAGTAGAAGTATTATTAGCTAAATATATTTAAAGTATTAAAATTAAAGTAAAAGTTGATCAAATAAATGGCCCCTGTGACTGATTCAAATATCCTTTGTACATTTATATTTATGTGAACTGTTAAACACCAATTTGTCAAGGGAAATTCCTCGTATGTGAAAGTGTACCTGGCAATAAGCCTGATTCTGGTTCCGATATATTATTAAGTTTTACCATTAGATTGTTAACACTGATGCATCATTGCTTAAACTGCATTTTACTATTAAAAAAAGAAGAAAAAACAAAGTTCTGCCACACAAATATTCTTCTTTTGGACTACTAGGTACTTGCCTCTTTTTTTAAATACAATAATAATTGTACCTTTTTTAGGTAAACAATCTGAGAAGTTTTAGTCAAAAAGAAGTCTGAAACCACTAGTTTGCTAATTACCTGTTTATTGTATTTTATAAGTGTATCTTGTGTTTTTTATATCCATTTAATCTATTTTGTTTTTACTTTTTTTGCTATAGCAATGCCTGCTTTGTAGTCACACTCATCATTAGGTAAGCTACCTCATAGCAACAAGACCTTGGGTTATTTTAGTTTATATATGTAAGACCTGTAGACTTCTCTGCGGGAGGCTGGCACTCCAGGAGAGCCATATGTCTGTTACCACTGTGCACAAACACACACACTAATCTGCAGTTGCACAATTTGTTAACTTTCATTATTATGTCAGACAGTAACTAAGATACTTTGTTAGATTCCTGTGTTTCATTGGTTATGTTACACTTACTTGAACACCTCTTGATCCACAGTGATCCCCGCAGCCTGGGTCAGGTCAAACAGCTCGGTTTCTTCAGCAGTCAGGACTTTCTTCTTCTTGATGGCATATTTCTGCACGTTACTGGTGACCACCAGCGCGGGGGAGCTGGGGGCCGAGGGCACCGTCTGTTGTGGTTGTTGAGACATCACTGATGGCTACCTGAGCGGCCGTGGATGGGAAGGATGATCAAATCAATCTGCATAAAACGGCTGTAACGTTAGCTGCAGTGATCTACCCGCCCAGAGTCCCTTGTTTCGACCTCCTCTCCAAATACTAGCGAACACGTGACCAACAGACCCGAAGCTCATTAACATACCAAACGAATATGTTAGCAAAGTGAAAAATACCTGCCGTGAAATCAGCAGTGATGAGCGTTTACAGTAACCACAACAGCCCCTCTTGGTTGAGGTTGAGCCAGGCGAGGCGCGTCAAAAATACGTCATCACCATAAGACAACCCGTGTCGACTTTGGGATTTGTAGTCAGAACGATAAAGCATTGAAAGCGTGTGTTCTGAAATATAGCTTGTAACAACAGTTCTTCTTTAACAAATAAAAATGCTTTGAGAAAGGTTTATTTGCTCAATAAGAAAACATGCAATGCAATTTAAATATAGAACAAATGTGCACTGTCCAAAAAACTAACTTAAACTAAAGCTACTGATATTTTACATACATATACTGCTACTGATATACAAGTTTTTTTTTATGTTTTTTATTGTCACTTGTCAAAGACATTTCCATCAAATCAAATTCTCCAGAATGCAGGAAATTATGCGTTTAAGTCTGGTGAGCTAAGTGTCACCACTTTCCAACACACAGTGACGCCCTTGACCCTGTAACACTAAAACATTTGCAATTCAATTTTATCGTCATTTACACAATGCCTTAATAAGCAAATCTGACAGAAGTAAATGGTCTGCATCCTGACATCTTAAGTACCAAAAGAGGAAGGGGACATTAGTTCTCTGCATTTAACACATCCTATTTAGGAGCAGTGGGCTGCCATTGTAGGCGCCCGGGGAGGAATCAGGGGTTCAGGGCCTTGCTCAGGGGACACCTTCGACATTGATTCGTGCAGGACATGATCCGGGGACCTTTCGGTTTCCAAGATATGCCCTAACGGACTGAGTTAATGCCGCTCCTTTAAAGCTCTCGAGATTCCTACATTTGACAAATTCACAGGGGTCTCCAGAACTGGGACGCAATGGTCACCCGCCTTTTTAATCGCGGTATCTTCCCTGCCAGGTAAGTATCTAACTTACATTATTATTAGGGGTTCCCGGCTGGGAACCCGCATTGCTGCAAATTTAAACCTGAGAACCACAAAACAAAAGCCTCAGAACTGCATCAAACTTTACTAAACACCTGTGACTAGAAATGGCAAAGGACACTGTGCACGTGAAAAGCATTTAAAGCAAAAATTTGAAATCTGTCTAGACACAAAAGTTAATGTGTAATTTTGGTGCCTATTTGACTGTAAATGGTTTGAGTTAACAAAACAAATACATTTAAAAAACTGAACTTTTGGCACTACGCATGCGCTTCACCGAAGGCCGTGGATGACGTCACAAAGTTCCTCACTATCTGTGAGAGGGGAAAATCAAGTCACACTTTTCTTAACACTGTCTGTATCGTGTCATGAAACTCAAACGTGTTGACGCAACAATGAAGTTCATTGTTGTGACGAACGAAAGACGAAAGAACGGGCTTGTATGCTAACAGGGGTTAAAGAGCGAAACCGGAAGTACCTGGGGGATTCACCTCTCGCTCCTGCTCAGTTCTCTGCGCTGTCGTCCAAGAATGGCCGCTGCTGCAGGAATAAACAAGCAGGGCTCCGTGGCGACGATGGAGCCCTGTATCCGACACGGGAGGGGAGCTCATGGAAACACGGTTAAGGTTGTAACGCTGTCACTAACATCCACAGCTAGAATATGTTCGCAGTCAGTATGTTGTTTGATGAGTCTGCACTGACGGATCGACAGCAGGCTTGTGTTCGTAGCTTCTGATTTTGGGTGAATGCTGCTGCGTTGGCGTTGGTGGCAGCGGATGCCAAACGTTCATCTAAATACGACACGAGCTAGCTACGAGTAAAGTAAAGTTGCATCACAAGAAGGTTATTGGGTACTTATTTTCATCATGAACTAAACTAGACGTGTGCAGAAAGGTTGATGTTTGTGACTGCAGTAGCTAACAGTGCTGCTGGGTGGTTCACCATCGCTAGTTGGCGTCGGTGGGCACCACTAGCTGTACCTGCGTTGACTGCAGCTCCTCTGTGTGGTAGCATAGCTCGGTAACATGATCGATTTTTAAAAATCACTGCAACCAGCTTCTCTTAACTTTTTGTTTAATAGATGTCAGCATATAATTTTGTTTAAAGATCGAAATCAGAAGGTTAACCGTCTGAAATGAGTCAAGGTGACTGCACCTCACGCTGAGATGATTCAGTCATCTAATTTACTCTGTTACATCCATCTGCATTTAGTCCTATAAACTGTGAAGTCAGTGCCAGCTATTAGATATGTCTCCCATCTGACTTCAGAATTAAGTGACTGTCACAGGCCAGGCTCTGTAGAAGTTCATCAGCTTGAATATTCATTTATAGGTGCTGGAGTGTGGCGTGTGTGAGGACGTCTTCTCTCTCCAAGGGGACAAGGTCCCTCGTCTTTTGCTCTGTGGTCACACAGTGTGCCATGATTGTCTAACCCGGTTGCCCCTCCATGGTAGAGCGGTCCGCTGCCCCTTCGACAGACAGGTCACTGAGCTGGGTGAGTAAGAGGATTACTACAGTAACATGATAAAATATTAATCTCCATCGGAATGTTCTACATCTTTCCTTTTAAAATTGAGTTATCTTGGCCAGTTTCAGTACTTTAGTTGTAGGTCAAGTCTGATTTTTACCAGATTTCCTCCTTATAAATAAGACAAGCCACGAGCGAAGCAGTTCTAAAGCGGGCACAGAGGTATACAGGCATGATAAAAAAGATCATGTGTATCAGTTTTTAATGATTTGGGACTCTAGAGGACCAAATTGATTTTAAAAACACCATATTTTGTCCTGGAAAGTTTTATGTAGGTAAGAAATTTTTTTAAATTCATGTTAAAAATCTCATGGCGATACCAGCACAGTTTGAAAACAATTCAGGGACTGAATGATTTGCTGTTACTGATGCATACACACACATAATCCTGACATGAGTGAAGCTTGTAATCAATGGTCTGAGGAGACTATATCAGAGAGGTATTGATTCAACTTCTTACAGGAACCATACTTTGCTGCAGAAGCTGGTGTATCCAGTTTTCTGTGTATTGAGGGTGGAACTCTTCACCATTTGTTGTCATTTTGTCTGAGGGGGTTTTTCTTTTTACACATCTCTTTAGGGGACTCTGGAGTCTGGGGTCTGAAGAAGAACTTTGCTTTGCTTGAACTCTTGGAGCGACTCCAGAATGGAGCTAGCAACCAGTCGGGGATGGCAGAGGATGCCCTCAAAGGCATGGGAGAAGTAAGACAACTGTTACTGCTTTGTAAAGTCTCCCTCACACATTCGGCACCTTTTCATTCACAATTCGTCTTTTCCTCTAGTGTATAATTCGGTGTGATGAGGACGAGAGCCACACCGCCTCTATGTACTGCACCGTGTGTGCCACCCACCTGTGTGGCGAGTGCTCCCAGCTCACCCACTCCACCCGCACGCTGGCCAAACACCGTCGGGTGCCGCTGGCTGACAAGCCGCACGAGAAGACCCTGTGCCCGCAGCACCAGGTCCACGCCATCGAGTTCGTCTGCCTGGAGGAGGCCTGTCAGTCTGGGCCCCTCATGTGCTGTGTGTGTAAGGAGTACGGCAAGCACCAGGGACATAAGGTAGTTCAAAACAAGTCACAAGTCTCATTTCCTTATCCAAAGAGACACGCTCATGTATTCCCTAACTTTCTTTTCAGCATGCAGTTCTTGAGACTGAAGCGAATCAGATCCGTGCCTCCATTTTGGACATGGCCCACTGCATCCGCACCTTCACAGACGAAGTGTCCGAGTACTCGAGGAAGCTGGTGGGCATTGTGCAGCAGATAGAAGGCGGAGAGCAGATAGTAGAGGACGGAGTTGGCATGGCACACACTGAACATGTAAGATGTGACGCCGGACTTCTTTTTCATCTAGAAACGCGAACGACTGTGCTTTTCTTCCGTCGTTTACACCTTCTCTGTGTCTTCTCCAGGTCCCCGGCACAGCAGAGAGTGCGCGCTCCTGTGTCCGAGCTTACTTCGCCGACCTCCACGAGACTCTGTGTCGGCAAGAGGAGATGGCGCTGAGTGTGGTGGACGCTCATGTCAGGGAGAGGCTGATCTGGCTGAGGCAGCAGCAGGAGGACATGACCATCCTGCTGTCTCAGGTCTCCACGGCCTGCCTGCACTGTGAGAAAACACTTCAGCAGGTATATTGTAGGCACTTTTTCCAGATACAGATTAGCATCTAATATCTTACTGATACACATAAAAGACAGTGAGAGGCCTGATATATGTTGCTTCTTCCCGTTTTATAGGATGACTGCAGAGTTGTGCTGTCAAAGCAGGAGATCAACTGTTTGCTAGAGACTCTTCAGAAGCAGCAGCACCAGTTCACAGAGCTGGCGGATCACATTCAGCTGGATGCTGGCATCCCTGTCACCTTCACCAAGGTACACGCTGTCCCTGATCCTGGAGACCTGCATTGATCGGCCAAGAGTTCTGTCACTAATAGTAAAGAGCCTAGTTCAGTGTTTAACATACGCAATGACTTTGTGTTACTGTTTCAGGACAACCGGGTCCACATTGGTCCAAAGATGGAGATCCGTGTGGTAACTCTCGGGCTCGATGGAGCTGGAAAAACCACCATCCTCTTCAAACTGAAACAAGATGAGTTCATGCAACCAATCCCAACCATCGGTAAATGCATATAGTTTACTTATCACAGGAAGACGTGTGGTTTCATCCACAAGAATACAGATCTGTTCAGTGTGGTTTTAAATAAAGCTTGTTGTCAACTTTTTTTTTTTTATATAGGTTTCAATGTGGAGACAGTTGAATATAAGAACTTAAAATTTACCATCTGGGACGTTGGTGGAAAACACAAGCTCAGACCCCTCTGGAAACACTATTATCTGAACACGCAAGGTATTATCTGTACTCTACTTACTTTATATTGTTGCATATTGTCTACATGTCACGCTGATATATTCAACATACTGTGAAGCATTTACAGTACAGCATGGAGGAACACTGAGACTGAGACATTTTGGTGTCAATTAAATTTGTCTTTGTGAAGTGTAGGAATTTAAACTTTTTGTGAGCTCAACACAGTTTTGTTTGTTTTTTAACAAATTGAATAAAATATAAAGTTAGTTTCAGTAACCAGAAATTGCCCAGAGGGCAGTAAAAACAGTGAACAGTGTCAGTTTGATCTTGATCATGTTGGAGAATGTAGTCAAGCCTGAATGGGTCTGCACAAAGTACAGCTGGGCTCACTTGCATAACAGAAATAAAACAGCAGGCTTTATTCAGATAGAAAAAAATACTATTTATTTTAGCAAAATATGATTTATGCAACAATTTAAAAATGTAATAACAGGTGATTTACTAATAAGTGGATTCCACTGTGTGAGTACAGGTTTGCTGCCTCTCAGAGATGTAAATAGATCAGTCAGAGAAACACAGGTTCTCTATTCAGATTTGAGTGCTGCATCTTCAAACTCTATCATCACCATAAGTAAATACAGTAGAGTTGCCATAGGCAGATATTCACTATATGCACCGCCTGTTTTATTAATTTCATGCACATTAAAAACATAAATCCATAGTGCCGTTATTAAGTATTCACCACAGCTGTCATTTCTGCTGAAGTTGCATCTGCTAGAAACTGACTTGCACAAACAGGCATTGTGCATTTCCTGTTCAATGCATTTGGATAATTTTATATCTTAGAAATTAAAGGGATTTTTTTTTGTTCATCATTATTGTACTTTTTATATTCACATTATCTCAGCAATCTAGTCCAGTAGCTGAATTTAGCTTAATAAGACAAATTACCTTCATTAATACCAAAAATGATAAAAATGCAGCCCTGTAGGAAACTATTTCGATGAACTGATGTAGTAATTTATAAAAGCGATTTCTAACACTGAATGGTGGACATTAAAGCTGCTCTTGTTGTGCGCGTGCAGCGGTGGTGTTCGTGATTGACAGCTGCCACAGGGACAGACTGATGGAGGCTCACAGTGAGCTGGCCAAACTACTGACAGAGAAGGAGCTGAGAGATGCCTTGCTGCTCATCTTTGCCAACAAACAGGTATGGGAATAATACCCTGTAAATGTAACAACACACAGAATGATTAGGCACTGTGGGGCAGAGCGGGATCTTTTCACTGTGAATTTCTGTAAATCATAAATAACCTTGTCTCCACTCAGACAGAGATGATCATCAGTTTGCATGTTTGCAGGATGTTCCTGGCGTTGTGTCTGTGGAGGAGATGACAGAGCTGCTGAGCCTACATAAGCTGTGCTGTGGGAGAAGCTGGCACATCCAGGGCTGTGACGCCCGCAGTGGGATGGGCCTCCACGAGGGGCTGGATTGGCTCTCCAGACAGCTGGTGGCTGCTGGTGTCCTGGACGTGGCCTAAATGCCCCCCCCCCTCCCTCTACATCCCTGTTTTGGTCTGACTCACCCCTGTCGACTGAGCCCCGTTCATCTGTTCTCCCACTACTTCCAAACATTAACTTTTGAGACGAGACTGCGGCTCTAAACCTGCAGTCCTCATCTTTCCTTCTTTGCACCAGTGTGGGGACAAAAGAAAAGATGTAAATACCTTCTGTAGCTTCACTGAATCAGAGCGTGGAAACTACAAAACCGTCTTAAAGTCTGTCCTACTGTTCACCCCCACCATCTGAGAAATATACACGCTTCAAAACCTGAGATAAGACTACAAACTCCCACCCTGCTCTGTTTCTAAGGCAGCTTACAGTCTAACACGTTGCTTTCTTTAGCTTCTTTGTTCTAACCTTTTTAAAGAGGCGAGCTGTTTATCCTGCATCTTTTATAGCTAGTTGACTTGAGTTCAGTAAAATGTAACAAATGCTCCTTGTGCCCTGCCAGTGGATTTTCTCTCATGTTATTCACCATAACCACTACTATACAGTGACCGTAATCTAAACTAAGACTGCAGAGGTGTTGTAATTACAGTATATTTTACTTACCTTTGTTGATTCAGTCAACAACATGTTAGATTATCCTGAAAAATAACTACAGTCACCTTTTAGCTAAAATTCAGTATATTTGCAGGTAAGTGAGATGGGACAGAAATGTTCTTTAAATGAACTCAGAGGACTTCCAGTGGCTTCAAACTGATGGTCAAATGTTGCGAGTTTGGCTGTTTTCTCACTTTGCCTTGATATCTAATGTAAGCAATAGCAGTTGATGTGTCACTGTTATGTGTTAAGTTTTTTTTTAAAGTGTACTGTATGAACATATTTAATGCCACAGCTGGTCTTGAAATGGCGCACCAGTAGAGTTTTGGTTTGAGTATAGTGTTTTCTGTTATTTATGAGCAAGAAGTTAGACGTTACTTTGATACGAGGCTGTTGTGAGAAATTCAGAGTCTCAATACACCGATTCTGCCTCCGTTTTGTGTGGAGTGTCATGCACGCAGAATTTGTGGAATGCACTTGTTTGCTGCCTCACTACCAGTTTTCATTTGGAAGCAAATTAACTATCTGCTGTTTCTTGGTAGACTATCAATCTCAATCAAAAAAAAAAAAATCCTTGTAAAAATATTCCTATTTAAACATCCCACAAATCCTGTTTATCTGTCTGGAGATGGTACACCTTTAATCAACAGCCTTCTGTAATAGTGTAATGTGAAACATTAAACCTAACACTGACACTTGTATTGTTATTAAAGGAACCATAATTTGAGTCTAATTTAATCTTTATTCATTGCTATGTAATGTTTAAATGTATCTATGTACAAAAATAAAAATGAAGAAAAAAAAAATGCACGCGTGAAAAGCCTTCCCACATAGTTTGTGAAAACGTTTCCATTTGTTTTTAAAAACGTCGAAGCACAATGCGCATTGAAACCTTTGTTACCAGTGGACTTGATAGCGGCTTTTGTAAATTATTCATAATGTAATGTGTGTAAAATAAACTAATTGACCTTCTTTGTCTGGCTGGTAGCTTTTTCTTTTAAGGTTAATAACTTCTGGCCTCTGCTGGTTTTCACTCTACATGTTAAGACTTATGGTATTAAACTGAGAACTAAAAAATAATTCTTGCAACAATCACACTCAAAGTGTTCTTTAATATCTCATTCTGGTAAAAACAACAAAAAAACATTACACTGTACAGAAAGTATCAAAGACATGATCACTTTATGGTGATGTTGATAATGCTGATGTCTTCGTATGGTTTGTCGGTCTTGGGGTTCACTTTGACATTGGAGATCCTCTGGACTGCCTCCATGCCTTTCGTACACCTTCCAAACACAGTGTGCTTGTTGTCGAGCCAAGGCTGGGGGAGGGACACATAATTACTCATTAAAAAGAGATTTTAAACCCCTTTCAGACATCTAGCTGTTCGTTATTTTGTAAAGCTTCAGAGGTGTTTGTAGGCTGATTTTTAACCTTTGGACAGAGGCGGGCTAGCTGCTATATCCTGTTTTCATTCTTTATGCTAAGCTATGCTATCTGCTTCAGATTTACTGTAGAGGCACGAAAGTGGTATCAATCTTCTCATCGAAGTCTCAGTAAGAAAGCAGAACAAGACATGCATCCAGGCTGTCTGTGGGTGTTTAATCTTACGCTGCTTTAGCTTTTATGTTCACACTGTTGCCACTGTCTTTGTGACTTCTACAGAATGGTGAGACTCGAGAGTTTCTAAACCTGAGACCGAAGTGTTTGCCTGCAAAGGGCTTTAGTTCAGTTTGTGAACTACTTGGCAACTTACAGTTGGTACAACAGTGACGAAAAACTGCGAGCCGTTGGTGCCGGGGCCTCCGTTCGCCATGCTGAGCGTGTACGGGCGGTCGTGTCGGAGTGTGGCGTGGAACTCGTCCTCAAACTCTCCTCCCCAGATGCTCTCTCCACCCATGCCTGTGCCCGTGGGGTCTCCTGTCTGAATCATAAAACCCTGCACACAAGAAAGACAAATATTTAAAAACTGCTTTCTGCAGAGTCAATTTTATTATCATTAACCAAATAAGAAAACTCACCTTGATCACTCTGTGGAATATATGGCCATTGTAGTAGCCGTTCCTGCTGTGAACACAGAAGTTCTCCACAGTTTTGGGGCATCTAAAAACAATAAAGCAAAGTACTGTTTATATCTTGTAAAGAGTGAAGGAGACTTCTGAACAAAGCTGCAATATTCTCAAACACCTACTCTACGGGGAAAAGCTTGATGTGGATGTCTCCCATGGTGGTGTGGATGATGGCGCTGTCCGACACTCTCTTGGGGCCCTCAGCCTGCGTGGCAGCCATCACCTCTTCCTTCGAGGGCTTCTCGTTAAAGATGTCTCTGTCAGAGTCTGCACTCTTTGTATCCTCTGGTTCTCTCTTTGTGAACTTGGGGGAAAATAATGATGTATCACGACAGTAGAATAAAAACATTTAGCTGTATCTATTTCACTGAATTTTATCTCACCATGTAGAAGCGGTTCTTCTTAAAGGCAGTGCAGAATATGGTGGGGTCAGGCTCCACATTATCTAAAGCAGGGTTGTCAGATGCCTTCATCTCTACGGTGGGTGCCACATGCGTGGCCTTTGCAACCCCCTGGAACAGGCACAGCTTGACCACGCGAATGTTCTCCAACTTTCCAAGGATCCGCACACATCTGGAGGACAAGATCCAGAAGCATTTATTTAATATTTTCCCACAAATAGGTACTTTACATCGACACAGCAGGATCATAGACCTCAAGTGGTCGACATTTCTGTATTTTTAAAATCTTCATTCTAAAATTGTAATATTATTAAGATACTGAGATTTTGATTTCCACAAGCTGTAAGCCGCAATCAAGATTAAAACGTATTCTTCTACCTTGTCAAATCATGCCGCCTACATTACCCACAATGCAACCTGATTGCCAACAGTTTAGTTTTGAGATACAGGTGTGTTATAGGCTACTAGTAACAGCTAATGAAGCCTGAAGTGCTCAGTCACCACCTACGTCTGGAACCACAAAATGCTTTGTACAACTTTTTGTACATATGAAGCAGGTAACATTCTCTAAGCTCTCACTTTATATTGGAAAAGCCAGGAACAGGACATTGAGGATTCTTATTTAATTAGTGTGGCCATTGTTAAGAGCATCTGCAAACTGAACCGATCATCAGGCCAGATACGTCAGGATATGATAACTAAACTATTTCCTGGAAAACCCCTGAGCACACTTTATGTCTCCACCTTCACATTAACGTACCTGTTGGTTTCCACATTGATGACCTTGATGCCCAGCATGGTCCCATAAAGCACAAAGTGGCCAGTCTCATCAAAGATGATATTTGTCAGTCGGATCCCGTCGACCTTCTCCAGCTCTCTCTCCACAGCCATTCGCCTACCAAACTCCATGTCGGGCAGCTGTTGCCTCATCTGCTGCAGCTCTGTGAACATCTAACATATGAAGCAGGTGTGATGAGCATGTGAGCGAGCCACATCAGTTAAGATCCAGCCTGAACGATGTGTGAGAACATACCGTTAATGATTCATCGAACACTCTCATCAATTTTCCTGTCAGGAAGCGGAAGATCCTGACTTTCCTGTCAGTGGCAATGGTGGCCATTTTCTTCCCATCAGGGGAAAATGTAAGACTGGTGGGATAAGTTTTTTGTTTTGCAAATTCATACAAGTCTGTGTCTGTTTTGTATTCCCAATGCACATGCTTGGGGAACTTGAACTCGTTTGGGAGGCCAGTCCAATATTCAAGCATTCCTGCTTTGTCAGCGGAGACGATGACTCTAAATTTGGGATTCAGGCGGATTTGGGACAGGGGTGAGGAGTGCATCTTGTCAAACACGTGAAGGGGCTGGTTGCTTCCCCTTCCATCATAGACAAATATCTTCCCTGTGGATTTTTCAGAGCAGGCCACCGCGTAAATGGCGTCACCGGGATTGTAGACCCACTCACACTGGCCAGGGTGAAAGCTGCAAAGAGGAGAGAAAAAAACATGTTACAGTGAGACAGATGTATCACTGCATCTTTGTAAACATTATACATGAAGTTCAAATACTTTTAGACTCACCCCAACTTCAGCATATTGATCATATCAAAGTTGACAACATCAAACACTTTCATGGCCTGATCATCACCAACAGAACAGAAAATGGCCCCTTCAGAACTGACTGCAATGCTTTCTATCACACCTGCAGAAAACGCAAGAACAATGTCAGTATTCATCGTAGCATACAATACATGTTGTATTTGGGTATAAAAGGCAAACACTATAAAGAAATGCAGGAAAGGCAGCATATTATCACTTCTTGTCCCATAAGCTGCACTCAAACAAAATAAAGATACTGCTCATTGGGTCCCAGCCAATCCTGCAATCGTATGATTCCCTAGTGGATCACATTAAGCCTGTTGCTAAAATTCTTTGCATCTGGTTTGACAGTAATTTAAGTTTGTGTGATGTTGTTTTTACAATCTTAGAAATATATCAAAAATAAATGTGTACTTTTAAGGACACTGAGAACACTTTGCATGCCGTCATATCATCACGCCTGGATTACTGCAACAGACTTTATACTTTGTTGACTCAAAAATGTATTGATCGACTCCTGACTGTCCAGAACTCAGCAGCCAGGCTTTTACCCAGAACACGATCACATCACCCCTAATTTAGTTTCACTACACTGGCTCCCAGTATGTTTTAGAATAGACTTAAAAATGTTATTGATTACTTTTTTAGCTCTTCATGGCTTCACTCCGTTTTTCTCTCGGACCTTTTAATCCCGTACGCACCAGCACGTACCTTAAGATCCTCAGGCAGAGGTCTTTTGTCTGTTCCAGAGTCTCAACTTAAAAACAAAAGGGGACAGAGTGTTTGCAGTCAGGGCCCCAAGGCTCTGCAAGGAACAGCCTGCCCGAGGAAATCAGGGCTGCTGAGTCAGTGAACTCCCTTCTTACTTTCATAGGAGAGCCTTTCCTGATTTTAATTTTTAAATTTTAACTATATACTTACTATACTTTATTCTTTTAACTGTATTTTAAGTGTTTCTTGCTTTTATCATTCTTGTTATCTGTTTATTTGTTTGCACTTGCAAAACCACTTTGATTATTATTATTACAATATTTTATTACAACTGAACAGAAGGATAGTGATAAATTCAATGCATACCGAGATGACTTCGAAAGTGTTTGACAAACTCTATCCCCTCATCCTCCTTCTTCTTCCAGAACTTGACATGGCCATCCTGGCTGGCGGTGATAATAAAGTCTGTCCTGAAAAAAATGAAATATTAGCTTTCATGAGAAACAAAGCCTGGTGGGCAAACGGAGAGATAAGGTCATGCATAAAAGTATGTTGGGATGTGTTCATCATTGACACACACTGTGACAAAGTCAGTGGTCACGTTTATTAGAAAATCACTTACTTGGAGCAAACTATGTGAGTGATAACATCTCTGTGCATGTAGCTGCGTTCATACATTGCAGCAGAAGGCAGGTTGTCCAGATAGACACGCTCATATTCGAGTACTGACAGAAACAAAACAAAACCATCCAGGAGTTAGCGGGACTTTGGTTAGCATGGTTAGCATTGTTTAGCAGATGAAACATCTCTCGTTAACTGCCACAAACGAACCTTTCCGTTTCTTGGCCTTAGTAGCTTCGTTTGGCATGGGTCCGACCCATTCGTCTCCTTCTCCATCGCCGTCGCCGTCCCCATCTTCATCATGATTATCATCTGCTTTTCGCTTCAGCTCCACATTGTTTTCTGCCGCCGCCATTGCTGCCAAATCTTCCGAGTTGTCCTTTCTGGTAACGGTACTTCCGGTCGGCGCCTGGATTTCTAAATTATCTTTTGCTGATTTTAAGTCTAACTCTTTAATATTTTCCTAGAAATAAATGATTTAACACCTAAATCTTCCTGAAGAAATATATATTTATGTTGGTTGTGCTTTAATTAATACAGTTGGGCTGCTTACTTGCTTTAAAGATCAAAACATCGACGTTCACTGCTTAAAATATTTGTTCTACTGATCCCAACATAAATCAGCATCACAAGACGGCGACATCAGTCTAACTGTTTTGTTTTTTAAACATCTATATCAGGTTTTATCCATTAAAATTGTTGTATTTTAACCGGGTTAGACATAGTGGAACGAAAGTGCTTTGTTGTTTCCGAGGGTGAATTGTCATGAAACACTTGGGTCAAACCAAATCTCAACTTTAGGGGAGTCTGTAATATTGTTTGGGATTGTTCTTTCACCTGCACTTGTACATGTTGTTACTCATGTGAATTAATTATCCACAGAGAGTAATTTTAAAACTAAGTAACTGGTTTAATTTCAATACTTCAAGAAATAAAAAGTAAGCAGTGCGTTTTTTAATTGAGAAGCCCCCCACGCACTCGGAAGTAAACAAAAATCTTACATGTATGGCCAACATGGCTGTAGCCAGAAAAGTATGATATTTGCCACTTGCAAAGAAGGCTAATTTAACAAACCTCACATACTGTTTTATATTTTAAAGTATCAGACGGTGTGAAAAACACAATTCTCTTGCTTTAACGACAATCACAACCTCAGCGGCAGCATGAGCAATATTTACATTCAAGAGCCACCGACAAATGGAAAGGTGAGCGCGACTTTTTGTAATTTAACTTTCATTTATTCCTTTCATGTGCATTTCTAACAAGGTCCCTCAATATATACTTTATTTTTAGAGTTTATAACGTAGAAGACGTGTAGCTGCTTAGCACGTTTCGATGAGCACAGTTAAAATGCAGCAGTGTGATAAATTACACTTGTACTAACGTTACTACAGTTCTAAAATTCATAATTAATTAAAACACTGATACTTTAAAATGTCACTGTACATTATGTCTTGTAGCTTATGTTATTTGTGTCAGATGAAATGTTAAAGAATATTATAATCCCTTTGCTGGATGTGGTTAGAATTTCTTATTTGAAATGGCCCCACATTTTTATCTTTTCTTAGGTCCTGTTGAAGACCTCAGCAGGTGACATTGACATTGAGTTGTGGTCCAAGGAGGCTCCTAAAGCATGCAGGAACTTTGTGCAACTGTGCATGGAAGGTAAAAAATTAAAAAGTCAGCTTCCTGTGTTTTCTAACGCACTGCAAAAGTTCTAAAAACAAACCTGCTAAAGAGACTTCATCACACCAACATCAGTCTCCCAAACCCATCGTCCATTTTCTGATTTACAGTTCTTCAGATGTATCTGAAAAGACACAGCTATTGACCAACGTTTAATAGTAATATAAAATGAAGAAGAACAATATATTATTTATATTTTCGTTGCAGGTAATACAGTGCTTTACAGCAATCAATCTAAAACATAGATACACACAATGTCTTGCACAGTGGTGTGTAGCGAATAAAACATAAAACAAGTTCATGCAACAAAAAAAAAAAAATTACGCATCACACAGTGGTTCGATGTAAGTTAATAAAACATAAAACAAGTTCATGCAACAACAAAAAAATTACCCATCACACAGTGGTTTGATGTAATGTTGTTAATAAAACATAGTCAATATGGACTGGGGCTAATCACAGATTTTCTGGGGCATGTGGTATGATGGTGCTAGCTATTTTAAATAAATAATGTTTCCAAAATATACTCCAAATGTTATTCTAAAATTATAGTAGAATATGCATTCCTCATCCTTCGTGGTGGTGCAACAGTAGGGCTGAAAGGAAAGCCCTTTCAATTAAAAATATGGATTTATATTTAGTGTTAAAATGTTCAAGTTCAGGCCCTGCGATGGACTGGTGACCTGTCCAGGGTGTACCCCGCCTTTCGCCCAATGTCAGCTGGGATAGGCTCCAGCCCCCCCGCGACCCTGTACGCAGGATAAGCGGTTGACGATGGATGGATGTTAAAGTTCATTATATTTATTTATTTCCATACTTACATAGAACTCTAAGGCATTGATATTTTATTTCATGATAGTTTCAGAATTATAAATACACTTTTAATTATTTTTAATTAAAAAAAAATATTTTAAGTGTCCTTACATGTGCTCACCTTTATGTTGTATAAGTTTCAACAGACTTGTCTGAGAACACTGAGTTGTAAGCGTGTGGCTGTAGCTGATTTCCTGAGTGAACTACGTAATTAGGCACTAATTACAGGAGCAAAAATAATGTTATTGAAAGAAAAGCTTGATTTAAACCCAATTAAATATTAATTTATCACTGATTTATTATCCGCCTGTGTTGGCTTTTATGCTTGTCTGCAAACAAATGACCAGCTGTGCAATGACTTCAATACTCCAGTTTAGGCCAGCAATTAATTGCAGTGAATTAATTTTTTCCAATTGAAGACTGTCTTTATTTTTCTTGTAATTACTACATTAAATGACACAGTTATAACTCATGGAAATAATAGGGAAATTGTTCAGTAATTACAGGCCTGTGAAATAAAGTGTTACCTTATTTTCTTTTATTTCTGTATCCTCTAGGTTACTATGATGGCACAGTGTTTCACAGAGTGGTGCGTGAGTTCATCGTTCAGGGGGGGGATCCCACTGGAACAGGGACGGGTGGAGACTCCATCTATGGCCGACCATTCAAGGTTTTTGATCTGTATAATTAACAGAACCACAAATATGTAAAACTAACTCCTGTGCCCAAGCAAACATTAAGAGGATGTAGCTGCCACTGAAATCATCTTTCTGTGTCTTTTTTTTTTTCAAACCTTTAGGATGAATTTCACTCCAGATTGCGCTTCAATCGGAGAGGTTTGGTCGCCATGGCAAACGCTGGGCCGCATGATAATGGCAGTCAGTTTTTCTTCACCTTGGGACGCGCAGATGAGCTCAACAATAAACACACCATTTTCGGCAAGGTAAATCTGAAGAACTGAGAACCTCTATAAATATTTTCTATGTGTATTCAAGTCTATCCTGGTCCCCACATGTTTGGACCCAGATCAACCTAATGTTAAAAAAAATCATCAAAGTGTATTTTACCATATGTGCTTCTTTTTTTTTTCCCAACGCAGGTCACAGGAGACACAGTTTATAATATGCTCCGACTGGCAGAGGTTGAATGTGACAACGAGGAAAGACCTTTGAATCCCCACAAGATAAAAATGGCGGAGGTTTTTTCTTCTTGCACTACTGTTTTACCTGCTTGATGATTTTTTTGTGTCTGTGACTTTAAATACTGATGTAAAGACCTTTTGTCTCTTTCAGGTGCTTCATTCTCCATTTGATGACATTATACCCCGTGAAATAAAGAAAACCAAAAAGGAAAAAGAGAAAGAGGAGGGAAAGAAATCACAGTCAAAAGCCACAAAGTGAGCACTCAGACTTCATCTGTCTGTCTGTCGTCAGTCTCATTGGGTCTCTGGTGCTGTCACTCATTTACAACGGCGTGTTGATTTTTGCAGGAACTTCAGTCTGTTATCATTTGGAGAGGAAGCTGAAGAGGAAGAGGAGATGGTGAATCAAGTCAGTCAGGTACTGAAGTGGCCGTCTGTCTACTAAAGTGATGAAACAGTGACATTTAGTGAAGGTCATAGGCAGGACAAAGCAGTGCAACCAGAGCAAACAGGATTTATCTAGTTATAAAGGTTAGTCAGCATTTTTGCCTCAGGTTCCACCATGTCACATGATTTTAATTCTGGTTCATCTCAGTTAATGGCAAATAATGCTGATGGGTGCCATCTGTAAATCTTTTATGCAAGATGAATGTTTGTAAGTATGCGCCAGCTACATATGATGGTTCTGGCTGAGCAGTTATTCTGTGTATACTGTGCCACAATATTTTAGAATGAAAAGTTAGTTTGCCTAACTAATCTTTGTGGTTATTGGACTTTGAAAATGTAAATATCTTGTTTGTTTTAATATTGCGGATTTTAAGATATTAAAATGATATGGAGGTTTCAGAAAAAGATATTGCATTGAAATGAATAAAAAAACTAAATTAGCGGCTCTCCATTGTTTATGTTTTGTTCAGACTCTAAAGGGAAAAAGCAAAAGCAGCCATGACCTCCTGAAAGATGATCCCAGACTGAGCTCTGTTCCAGCAGTTGATAAGTACGTACAGTGACTCATTTATTAATAGTCACACAATAAGCACCTTCTCCTGCATCGTCCTTTTCCAATATAAACCTATTCCGTCTACCTTAAAAGGGTAAAGAAGAAGGGGACATCAGGAGATACAGCTGAGGTACGTCAGACGTTCTGTTAAGATTAAAAGTTCCATCTCATTTGCTCCAAAACAAAGTTTCCAGAGTCGCTTTTCTGTGACTGAAAATATCAGTGTGCTCTTCCAGACAAGCGACGAGGACGACGATGAAGCTGAAGATGACATGGATGAAAATGAAGAGTATGACTCGGATAAGAAAGAGAAGATGAGAGAGCTCATCAGTAAAAAGCTACAGAAAGAGAAAGGCGCAGAGAAAGCGACGGACCCGAGTGAGGAGGAGCGAGGGAAAAAGACCAGCCGCAGGTAGGACTGCACGCCTCTGACCCAACTTTCAATCTGAGTCTTTCTAATTAAACTATATACAAGAAATGGCAGGTTTATTTGATAAACAAACAAATAAACTTGAGCTTTCCCTTGGTCATATACAGCTTCAGTAAGTTTCATCATGTTGGTGTTCCACTTGTAATGAAGCGTAGCGGCCTGGTGGGGGAGCTGATGTACTGTGTATACAGAGAATAGGTGACTTTGAGTAACACTCTCCTGTTTAATGAACACAATCAGAGGATCCAAGCTTTATTTTTCAGAAAAACAGAACATTTCCACAGAGTGGTTATTATTTTCTTGTGGTCTATGAAATGTCAGACTAAAATGATATAAAACGTATCAAATCCACTGTATATGTTTTAGAAGGTGGAACCACATGTCTGGAGGTATTTCTTTAAAATGATCTTAAATGACAAAAATCAGTTACTAAAATTATTGCTGATTCTTTTTTTTGTTGACTAATCGTTTGAGCCATTGCAAATTAACATTGGGGGACTCGTACGAGACAGAGGAGAAAGAAGAGTCACGATCGAAGCAGCAGAGGCCGAGATATCCAGAAATTTAGTTCTTTGCATGGGTCAAGCTCCAAAAACACTGCAAATCCTACATTTCCCATAGTGCAACTCAATCACATTTTTGATTTAGACACATTAAATGTCCACTTCTTTCAAACCACACTAGTCCTGTGTGTAGTGCAGACTGTCGGTTAAAGATTTTAAGTCTCAAAGCCCAAGCTTGTACCCTGATGACATCACTATGACATCATCAGGGTAATTTTCTCAGACTACGCAAAACTCCTCCAAAGCCACAGAAGACATTGAACAACTGTCCATTGAGTGAGGCTGAGTAGTGCTCCACATGATGAGTAAACTTCATTTGTCCATCTTGGGCTCCTGTAGAATCAGAGCAAACTCCGTGGAAGAGCTCACTCTGAGGTACACACTGGTCCTTTAAGAAGGGTTTTCAAAAAGTCAGAGTTGAGATGTGTATGTCTAAAATAAGTCCTCATATCAAATTCGTCCCAAAAATTATCTAATTAGTAGCAGCACTGAACAGCATTTAATGATATGAATGATAATATTGATCGCATGATTTCATGAATATGGGGCTCTTGAACATAGCTCCAGCATCTCCCCAGCTCTCTCCTGCTGTCATCGTCATCTTCCAGCTCTGTTTCTACACACATCCAGTCACTTTCATGCACACACACGCACACACACACAACCCCCAAACATGCACATATCCCAGTTGTAGCTCACTGGACCAACATCAGTAGACTTGCTATTTGAAACAGGAATGTTGGCACTCAAAACAAATTACTTACTGTGCTGAAGAAGCAAACAGTACGTCTCTCTGAGCCAACAGTGTGAGTGGAAGGTGATGGTGTGTGAGACGAAATTAGTATGAAAATGACCTGAGGAGAAAGGAGAGAGTGATTTATCCTTCATCCCTCTTTGATGCTGCTAGTTGGCTAGTTATCTCCCCTCCACATCCTCTTAACAGGTAGCCCTCAACACACATAATCAACATACCCTTCTCTCATTAGTGCTAATGGGATAAGGAGCGGGCCCCCAGTCGTTTGTGTGTGTGTGCCTTGACTGACAGCCAGCCCAATGCAGGCAGACTGTAGTATATTAAATACAAGCGCAGATTGTTTTGCTACAAGAACTGTAACCCAACACAGTGGTTTGTCTTGGCAGGGAATCAAAGAGCAGGCTGGTAGGTACAGTGTTAGTGCGGGACAAAGGGGGCATTGTTGCCGGGTGAGCTCTGCTCTCCCACCGTTGATTTGCTCATTCAGCTGCTCTGTGTCCAAGGAGGAACACCAACTGGTATCTAGTCACCTTGGGGGCAAAAAAAGGAGAGAGGATGTTAAAAGCAGACACTTCTCTCAGTTCTGTTCCCGAAACAGGACTTTTGTTGTTTGCTGTTGCGTTTAACGCAACNGTGTGAGATGTGTGTAGTGTGAGATGTGTGTGAAGGGCAGTTCTCTGGTGTCTGCAGTGTACTCAGGCCTCGGTTGAAGGGAAATTTGCAAACCTGACTGACTGAAGTCAAGGCTGTTAAAATTAGGAGTCTCCCCTGAAACCAAAATAGTTTTTGCATCAGGTCAGAGCTATCATAACGTTACTATCCCGCAGCCAGATGATAATCCACTGCAATATCCCATGATTGCAAAAATGCTTGGACTTGTTCGCATTCATGAGCAAGTTGCCAGTGTACAGTCACTGAACCAAGAAAATGATAAAGATTGGTGCTCACAATCAATCAGCACAGATTCTATTTATACTAAGTTTGTCTCAACTTGCCGTGCTGTGTGATGTTGTTGGTAATGCTTGTGAAGCTTTTGTGCTCACAGTTTGACACTCCTTTTTTTTTTACGTTGCTATTGATCAAGTCTGGTTTTGCTGTGTTTGAAGAAGGCCTCTTTAGAGGGGTTGCTCTATAAAAGACGCTACTGAATGAAGTCCCAAAAGCAGTGTATGTGGTAGTCGCCACTTTTGTTAAACCCGACGGGGCATGACTGGAGAAGCAAAATGCTTCCATATGGCTGTGGGACACAGTGTGAGCTGCTTCTGCCAGCAGGGCCTGCTTCCTCTGCTGTCTCTGGTAATGGCTTTTCAGTTACTGCAGGCTGAAGATCCTGCACTTCCTGTTATTTATATCACTTCTTATCACATACTTGTATATGGCGCACACATTATGTGGCAGCAGACTTTAATAATACAGGTGGAATTACTTTAAAAGTCCTAAAACTCAAGATCAAGATTATCACATCATCTACATAAAGTCCTTTTACAGGAGATCAATAAAATGATAACTAAATAGCTGTGCTTAAGGGCTTGTGTATGTATGTGATTAGGGCTGGGTGCCATTAAAAAAAACACAAAATGGCAAATAGATGTAAAATCACTGAGAAATAATTAAACTGATGTTAAAATCTGTGATCGGTTTTATTCATATCTTTGCATTACATGAGACTGATCTTATATGTAAAAAGAAAACTCAAATAACTTATTATTTTGATTATCTATTAATCTCCTTTGGTGAATAAAATCCCAGAAAATAGGAAAAACAAATGCCTAGAGCTTCCATTGGGATATTGAAATTTATTGTTGTGTCTAAACGCACAGTCCGAAACATCTTCAGTTTAATGACACAAAAGACTACAAACATTCAGTAGGTGGAACCATCGGGTTTGTCGTAAAGAATGACTAATCGGTTATGAAAATAGTTTCTGTCAACTGACTAATCATTGAAGCTGTATAATTTTGTCATTTTTAATTACATCTTCAACACTCTGAATCATTCATCTGAAAGCAGAAATTTATAGCAGAATAAAATAGAAATCATATTATTATGACATGATTACACCATAAACAATAATATGACTTATGACCCAGCTTTCTGTGTGAAGAATGCATCTACAAAAATAGAATAAAAAGGTCACATAAGAGACTTTTCTTTGGCCTAAGAAGCTTGTAGCGCTCTGAAACATCAGTTTATGTTCCTCCTTGTGTGTGTGTGTCTTAATAAGAGCTGCCTCTAACAATTATTTTAATTTTTGATCGATCTGCCGATTCCTTTTTTAGATTGTAAAATGTCAGAAACTAGTGAAAAATATCCATCATAATTTCCCAAACTGCGAGATGACATCTTTAAATGTTTTGTTTTGTCCAACCAGCTGCCTAAAAACCAAAGAGATTCATGTTAAAAAGATTTGAAACAGAGCAAAGCAGCAAATCTGAACATTGACGAACCTGCAAACAGAGAATGTTTGGAGTTTATGCTTAAAAATGACTAAAACAAGTGCTTATCAAAATAGTTGGTAATTATATTTTTGTCAGTCGACTTGTTAGGACTAATAATTAGTTAATTAATTGACTAATCGTTGCAGCTCTGGTCTTCATCTTCTTCTGGATTTTGTCTTCTGCCAGATTGGTCTTTTAAGAAAGGATTCTTCTAGCCTTGTGGACAGTGTAACTTAAATGGGACATCAGACACTAATTATCCTGCCCGAGTGGCCGAGCCCCGGACGCTGCGTCACTCTGTGTTAATTGGCTGCACCTGTCTCTTGTCATCGGTCATAACCCAATGCGTTCTCAGGGAAAGGTTGCAGAGATCAAGAAAGCATTCGCCGCTGCTTTTTGTGCTGAAAACTGCTTGAGATAATCCAGTTCTTGGCAGGCCGATTGTGTATGTTTTGGAACTGCCAGGTTTACACATCTGTGGCCCACTGTAGCATGTCTGCCTCATATGGGGCACTTGCTTGCTGGAAAATAGTTCCAGACAACGATGCATGTCTAGGACGAGGGTGTTAAGACTTTTTGAAAATGGATTAAAAACCAGCAGAACGCCACTTGGACTGTGATCAATGTCAACATTTGGCAGTTTCTCCTTGACTGTCTTACTCTCAAATAAGTGAAATATATAAGAGGAGTATAAAATCAAAGACCAAATGTAACTGATATAAATAAAAAGATGTTCTGCAAGATTCATTAATTTCTTCCATCATAACTAACAGAAGACCAGCGGATCTAGTCAATACTTGCAGGGCAGATGAACTGCTCTAAAAGAGGAACCTTGGTCCACTGCGTGGGTAATGTGTTGGTCTAGATCACTTTGCAAAGTCATGCAAATTCCTGTGTTGAGGTTGGATTCCTCCACTCCAGCTCACAGTTCTCCTTGGCTTTTGACCAAGCCATGGAGTGCCCCCTGAAGGGAGTTCACCCAGCCATCTTGTTATTCTAGCACATTCATCCACATCACTTGCTCAGTCGTTAGACTGGTCCGAGTCCACCGTAGCAGGGAGAAGCTGCTGCTGCTTCCATCCTTGTGTTGTACTCTGAATAAGACTTTGGGTGTTCAGTACTTGTGGCTTGTTGCAATCATTCTGTGGCTTTATCTTACCTTTAAACACATGGACTTTATCAGTAATTACATGTATTAAAGTAACTTTAAGGCTGGACAATTAGAGTACAGAGAAATCCAAAAAAGGAAAGTAGGTCTGCTCGCACATTTTGGAAAACGACTGAATTTTTGATGAACCATACAGCCATCACTGTACTATTTTTAAAGTTGTTGAATTCCTGTGTCAGCCTCAGACTCCTGCCAGACACTGGAGTATTAAATGCAAGGTTCTGAATCATGAGAGAGTCCTTGGTCTCCTGCCAATCACTTCATATGCTTTCTTTATGAAAAGTTAATCATCCACAGCTCTCTGGGTTTCACTCTTTCTGAATAATCTGAAAGAGTCAGAGTAGCTGGTATTAGAGCCCAGCCACTAGTAGGGATTCACAAAAAGGATTCATAATCTATCTCACTTTGCCCATTTAGGGGTGTTTATCTGGCAGCTAATGAAAACATCTCTTCTGTCTCCACTTGGCCTGCATGTTTTTAAATGACCATTAGAGTCTCTTGCTGGCAGATGGAGAGTTTTATTTATTTTTATTTATTCATATATGCATACATGGAGGAATATGTGTTCCATGTGCAGTTTAGAATTAGAAATGATCCCAGTCATTTAGTCTGACTTCATTAGGATAATATTTTCTAATTTGAGGTAATTTGTGTGTTTTTGTGAATCAGTTTACATAATTTTTTTAAATCTTCAGTCTAAACAGCTCGTATGCTTGCAAGCTAAAGCCTTTCAGTGAGCTAGTTCAGTTAGCTACAGAACAGTTAACACCTGGCAGTTTCTGGGGGTTTTTAGTAACAAATAGTGTCTATGTGAGAACGAGTTTCTGTGGTGCAACCTGATTTGTTTCAGTGATGTGTAATTCTAACATTTAACGGTGAAATTAGGTTTGAACTTACAAAGACTCCTTTCCCAGAATGAGGTACACCTTGGTGCTGTTTGTTATTATTATAATAAAACTCACTCCTTGCAAGAATTAGTCAAGCCATGCCATTTGGAAATGAGCATTAGTCAAGAGTCATACTTTTGCTGAATGAAAAATTATACGATATACCTTTTTTTTATTATCGCCTCATCTCATGATTATTTTCTTTATTGATTGATTAATTACTTGGTCTCTAAAAAGGAGCAATAATAAAAAGGGCTCATCGTAGAGTCCATGTAATTGTTTGTTTTGCCAACAGTCTAAAAATGATTATGATTTATGAGTGTATAAAACAGAGGAAAGCCTGGAACCAGTCAATGTTTGGCGGTTTTGCTTGACAAATGACTTTATCGATTGTCAAAATAGTTGCAGGTACATTCTGTGTCGATCAAATCGGTTCATTGACTGTTTCAGCTGTGACAACATTAGGAGAAGATACAGTACACTTCATGTGGTACACCGTGTACATGTACTGAATTTCAACATGGTAGGTGTTGTATCAAATCAAACAGGGATGTTGCCGCCAAATTAACCCAATAAAACATACCGATGGCTTCTATGGAACAACAGTGTTACTTTAGTGGGGGGGGTTCTCAAATAATCACAAATACTAATAACGGTATCTACCTCAATCAAAACCTCAAAAATACTGTGAGGGTCTCAAGAGGGATTTGCTGAGCCCTAAGGTGTGTCTTAACAGGTGTTGCTGGGACTTTTCCTGTCCTTTCTGGCCTCTTTCTCTTTATTGGCACCGGAGCTGTGGAGCCGATTGTTTTGCCGTTGCCTCAGATACGTCTCTTGTTTTCCGAGTGGCAGCATGTCAAGGCAGGCAGAAAATTATCACTCGGTTCAAATTTTTCCTCACTGTTAGGATATATGCATAAAAAGCTCCCCTCTTAGTCCTGGAAAAGAGGCTGGACTGGGTTCAGAAATGAGCCTTGCGTCATACTTGGCTCATTTAATATACACTTAGAGGTCATGTCAAGAAAGTCTCTCTGAACTGGACAAGTAGAGGACAAAGTGATACATTAAGTGTATATGTACTGTATATTTAAAGGGGATGGATAAAACAAAAACACTATAAATGGGATAAATATATACATGCAGTCTAAAACAATAAGCCTTGATCTTTGCTACTGATACAACAGTAAGTCAGGCAGCAGGTTTCTGGCCTCTCTGCACATCTGTGAGTGGCTTTCTGTGGCCCCGAAGGCGCACGCAAAGTAAAACTGATTTCTAAAAAAAGATGCAGTTTAGTAGTTATAAATGTAATAATATGTAATATACAGTTGTTCATTGTCACCTGTCAACCGCTGCAGCTTTCCTCCCTTTCCGCTACGTCAGAGGATAAAACCCTGGAGACGATGAGCTTGGACACACTAAAATTCTTCACCAGAAAGTTGCTTTTGGGACAACCCAGTCACAAAGGTGGCTGCACACAAGAGTCATATTAAGTCCTCAAAAAAATCCGTCACAGACTTAATAACTCACTTACTGCAGTAATTAAACATTTTAAACAGAACATTAACTGGCCATGTTTGTTTTTGATGGATGTCAATAATCTGTCTTGAGTAAACCTTAAATGTTAAATGTGAAATTCTGAATGTAAGCTATAGTCTTTGAATTATTATATTATTTTACCCACATCTGGTTGGTCACATCTGAGTCACCATACTGTATACTGTGTGTCTCAGAAAAGAGGTTTGTTGTCGTTGCTCCTAGACGGAGCTGAGCAGGCGACTTCCTCACACAAGCCAAGTCTGACTCTGCCAACCAGTTCTGCTCTTGGCAACCCGGTCTGGATTCAGCTGCAACTTTTTTCTTCTTCAGGAAAAGAGAGGACTAACAACTGTATGTCTGACTGATCCCTCACATGTATCCTTGGAAGCAGTAGTGAAGCTAAGGCGGACGAGACATGACATCAAGTCACAGCCACCGCCTCTTAATATTTGCCAAAAGAACACTTTCAATTAAAATATCGCTCAGTGTGATGTCTCAGTGCTTTTCCACAGATAATGTCAGAGCGTTAAACAAAGCTAATATAAGTGTTGGCGAGCTTGAAACAGAAGAATGGAAGTTCCAGATAAAACGAAAGAAAAGGATTTAAATGAATGTCAGTCCGTAGAAGCAGATGTAAGAAACAAAGGCAGCCATTGTTTGGTCTGGAGATGCTTCACATGTTTCTAGGCCAGGGGCCCAGACTGTGCAGCTTACCTGTGCTTTGTGGCTCTGCAAGAGAACGGGACAAAAACAGAGCTGTCAGGCCGTACAAAAATATTATCATTTCCTAATATAACATATCTGCTCTGCAACTGGCTGTAATCTCAATCATGTGAAAGGGAACAGTAATCAGCATCGCCTGCCCTGCTTCAGACTTCTAGCAGTTAGCCTTGCATGAGCTGGGCTTCGGGCCACCTGCCAAGAAGGACACTACCTTGAATAAAGGAAGCGAGGATGTGCTTTGGCCTGCCTCTGTCATCCAGCAGTGCCTGTACTACTTAATGGTGTGCCACATGAAGTAACGAAGTAGAAAGTTTTTCATTTCTTCTGCCACTGACTGTTATGTATTTCATGTATCACAGGATATTTATGTAGTTTGTTGTACACCATGTACAGTAATGTCACATTGCTTTCATCCCAAGGGTTGTGCTCATGCATATACTTATGCAAAGGTGTGGACTCAAGTCACACAGCTTGGACTTGGGTCAGATTCAAACAAGGAATCTGATGACTTTAGACTTTCGCTCTGAAATCTCGTGAGAGGTGGAAACACCGGTGGAAACGAGGGGCTCACGTTTCCACTGACCTCTTCCTGCATCAACTCGCCAAACGAGAATTGTCCTCGAGCGAGACTTTTCTGTCAAAAGCAGAGGGTGTCACCAGGAGTTCCTCGTAGGGATCCTTTCCATGATGTTGTCAGACACCTGGTCTAACAGTCTGAACCCGTCGGGGGCAATTGCACCGCAGGAATACGTCACGGCTGCCAGCTGAAGCCATCTACTGCACAGACTCCAAAACCTTGTGTACCTACTAGTCATTTTGACGGCAAAGTACCAAAATTGTCCGCAAAGCTTCTCGGGCTTTCCCGCAATTTTGGATCATTGCTGATGTGCCACCCGCATGGTCAACTATTAGCATTTATAGGGGACAGAATATTTTTTCATCTTTATGAACAATTATTGTGTTATTATTAACTATATTAATATTTTTTAAATATCTTAAATATTTCCAAAATAGCCAAACCTGACCCAACCAGATCCCAACATTAGAGACTTGTTGGTCTTTGTTTAGGACTTGCGGCTTCAAGTTTACAGACTGACTTGTGACTCGCACCAGTAATATTTTTCTTATACAGCTTTAATTATTTACAAAGACAATTGCTGATCTCAAAATGAGAAACACATTGACATTTTTCTCACTTGAGTCTGTTCAACCTCAGCACACCATCTAGTGCTTTCCAGGAGCCTGGAGGGGGCAACAATTACTTTATTAGGGCTCCATCAAATTTATTGGAGTAACACACGCTTTCAATGTACATTCCTCATTCTGACACTTGCGGAGTGTTTCATGTTTGTTTTATATACCCACATAATTAGCCACGAACATTACATATTGAGAGGCGTAATGTTTCAGAACAATTGATGTTTGTTTGTGAAGACCAGTAAGATTAAGGGGTATTGATGTAATTTTAAAAAATAAATGATGTATTTGCTTCTTTTACGGCAGGAGCCAGTGGAGCCAGAAGTCTGCTTTTTACCTTTTCACCATGCATTTGTCATGACTGGCTGTTTTTCTGTGTGAACCTGTTGCTCTGTCATTGTTCTTGTCTGTTACAGGTGTAATCCTTTATAACAGTTATATATGTTGAGTTTAAATTCTTCAACCTGGTTTCTCCCCCTCACAGTGATGAATTACGGAAAGAGGCGCGCCAGTTAAAGAAGGAACTACAGGCCATAAAGCAAAGGAAAGAAGAAAGTTTAAAACCTGCAGTGGATGAAGTCAAGGAGGGTATGTGAGCACATTTTATTCCCCACATTTACTGAAGGATGTGTATCACTGTTACCCATTATACTGTGAATTTATAGGTGGTTGATAATATACTTTACATGTATTATTTTACCACAACTAGGTGCTTTTAAGAATGTTTGAAAGAGAAATCTTTCACCACAGAGCTCTAAGTGTGAACACAGTCTCTAAGAGGGTGGTCCATGCTACATTCTCCGCTAATGGACACTAAGACAGGCAACCCTCTGATTTTTGTCAATTAGTTGCAGGCGTCTATTTTTTTCCCCCCCGAGGGTCTGCATTTTTGTGTTAAAGCTCACAGAAAATTGCATGGGGGAAAATTGTTGAGTGGCCGCCATAGTTGCACATCAAACCAATTGTGTGTTTGTTAGTTTGTAACTTTTGGCCAATGAGAGTCTGTAAAAAGTCTGCCCCCAGATCTCCTTGGGTCTCCACCACACTGCAGTCTGTCATAATGCTGTCAATCTTTGAGTTTTTGCTGATGCTGAAACACATTTTTGAAAATTGCAAAAACCTCTTAGGCACAGAGGTTAGCTTGAGGTTGTGTGTGTATTGTTGTGCAACAAAACAAAATAGTTTGCGGGGGGTTCTGCAGGGACCAGCCTAACTGTGGGATTACCAACAGCCAAAGACATGATGGGCTTTTGTTGCTCAAACGTTACGGTACCCTGACCCTCTCCACAAACCCTGATGGTTTTATGTTTACACAGACACTGAGCCCAGTCTGGACTGATTTGGTTCAACATTTTAGGGGAAAGAGCACAAAATACAAGAAGAAGAAGAAGAAGTTTTATTTATATAGCGCCTTTCCAGAGCTGAAGGTCGCTTTACATGGTACATTTACAATACATTTAAACACTAGCACACAGAAATACATGTTAAATAGATATGTTTTTAACTGTGTCTTGAATGTAGCCACAGATGAAATATTTCAAAGTGAAAGGGGCAGTGAATTCCATAATTTTGTAATACATAATACTGTCATTACATCGTACTTTAAAACTAATATTAACAAAGGTCTGCTGGTGTCTCTGACTTAATGTCTTGCTCTTAGGCCCCGTCCACACTACTGTGTTTTCGCTTTAAAACTGAGACCTTTGGTATTTTTGTTAAAATATCTTGTACCG
>JAPMOB010243294.1:0-46463 GCA_029875015.1 Lepomis gibbosus | reverse complement strand
CTAATGGATAAACAGTTGAAATAGTTAGCTAAAAGCAATTGATCAATATTCCAAATCTAGTGGTTTGCTAGTTGTGGGAGTACGTCAGACAATAAAAAAGGTCTGAAGCACTGATACTTATATGTATCCCCTACCTTAAATTAGGATAATCTCTTTATTTGACCCAGCAATCGTAGCTATTTTTTCCCCTTTCACTGTTTAATTCCTGTTCAGCTGGCATTATTCAATCAAACTGCATTTCATTGGGTTTTAGCTGTGACCTGATTCTGCTTAACTACTCATTGCTAGTGTGAAATGTATTTTGCTGGGTGAGATTGATGACACATCTGAGCAAACATGTCTCCTGCCACTCAGCTTCACGTTGTGGTTTTATCGTATTCATCAACCCATTTCATTGAGGGGAAAAATGCACAGTAAATCCCTCCCTGTTCAGGAAAAAAGTCAGTAATTAGGAAAGTAACACCAAGTTTATACACTGTTACACAATTGGGAAAGACATTTATTTATTTTCTTAAATGGAGATCGCAGAATTAAATTAGTTTTTCAGCAGGTCAGACTATAGGGAACAGCCTACACCCCCCACCAGGAAAGAGATGGCTTTACATTTCTTTTGATAATAAATTATTGGCCAAGTTTTCTGTGCTTTGAGTTAAATGCTAACATCAGCATGCTTACATGCTTCCAGGGACAATGTGAACATGGGGATGTCTAGCAGGTATAATGTACACCATGTTTACAGTCTTAGTATAGCATGTGTGAGGGATCAAGCTGTCAGCCATGAGGAGTCAGAAAGTAAGTTTCCAAAAATATATATTTTTTTATTTACAAAGCACAAAAAACAGAAAATTCTGGGCCCATAAAAGAGGTCAACTAAACAGAACTTAACTCAGGTAACATTAAACTCAACATATGCTGGACAAAACAGACTTAAACTAAACAAACCTCACAAGACTGAGACATGGGGGAAACTTATATAGTGGCTGATCAGGCCATTCTGACACAAAAGGGGGTAAACAAACACATAATATATAAAGAAATCACAATATCTAACACATGTTAAACCAATGCTACCTAATATGAACTAAGGGTAAATAATCAAATAATCATAACAACAAAGTATAACTAACAAAGAAAAGAACACAACTCAAAATGTAATACACTCTGCCACCCTCATGATATGGGAAAACATGGTGCAGTCCAATTATCCATTCCCCCTACTTAAAGAGCTTGGAGTCAGCCACCCAGAGACTCCCAGCAGCAACTCTCCAGGAACTGGTAACTCAAAAAGATAAGGTATTAATTTCACAGAACATAACTTAAAGACAATGAACCTGAAGCTAGATAAATTGACAAAGTTACTAAATGTGTGCACCCAAATAGAAACTAAGTCAAATAACTAAAAAACTGTTTAAACTAAAATGTGTGTCCAGTTATTTGTATTATGTAATGTGCTCAAAACAAGAGTTACCACTGTGAGGTGTTTCCATGTGTGGCTGCTAGTGCGGCCATCACACATATTTGCATGCAAACATTTGCTAATTAAACCCAAAATACACCCAACCAAACTGAACCAATACTGGCCTATTGGGCAAATTCAAAGGAAGTCCACCACCACTGAATTAAGTGAAACTTTTCATTAAGTGCAACTCATCATCCAGTGGGGAACCTGAAAATCTGTACCAAATTTCACAAAAACAGGTATTTTAGTTGTGGAGACATTTTACTCAAAACCAGAAGTCAGGGGGTCACAAAACTCACTAGGATTCATCCTCTGGAGACCATGTCTCCAGAGGATGAATCAATGTCAATCCATCTTGCCGTTGTATACATTAGTATACAATCTGGACCAAAGTGGTGGACTGACATTGCCGTGTCTACAGAACATGACTAAAAAGTACTTTTCTTCACACAGAATTAGTGCAGCCTGCTAATGATACTC
Organism: Lepomis gibbosus; assembly: GCA_029875015.1. NCBI lineage: Eukaryota > Metazoa > Chordata > Actinopteri > Centrarchiformes > Centrarchidae > Lepomis > Lepomis gibbosus. Next base: position 44,524 of record JAPMOB010243294.1, on the reverse strand, counting down.
AATAAGTAGGATGGCACTCCATCTGTTTATCTTCATCTTCATCTCCTCTTTTGTCAATGGTTTACTGTAGATTTAAAAAAAGTAGTCAACATTGTAGCTGTTATGTGATTGGTTTTTGTTCAGCTCACTTTGTTCTGGTTGGGAGCACAGTGCAGCATGACATTTGTGGGCTGCTTGTGGAGGTTTTACACTCTTCCTGTATTCTTGTTTGGGCTATTGGCCTCACACCACAGATTATACTCCTCTTTGCCCTCATGAGGGTTTCGTGCACTGCTGCTCCAAAAGCAGAGTGTGGTAGGTGTTGAAGGAGGGATGCATGCTTGCATCAGATTCTTTTGAGTCACTTCCATGTTTTCACAGTCCCACCTGCTCACTTTTGAACATCCCTCCATGTTTCCAAATGTGGTTTTTAGATACTTTAATGTCAGAAACAAGGCACAATCTTTTTTATTTCTTCAAAAAAGGAAAGGCACCCTGCTGTTTCACTAAAATGAGATTCAAGCACCAGTGGCAATGCTGCCTTTTAGAGAACTTCATGTTGCATTTTCAACCCCATTAGCATTACAGCTACGATAACTAGATGTGATTGTGATTTGAAACACACTTAGCTAACAGTATTAATGTGCTCAATGGTTTGGAATTTTAAAAAATGGCAAGCAACCCTTTCAGCTTGCAGCCAAGAATAAAGCTTTTGAAAATGGATATGTGCATGTGCCTTCTCTCTGAGTGCTGCATTTTGATGGTATATTGCCATACAAGTATTTTCATCCTTTATGCTTTTCTTCTATGTAGAATATAATGTATGTGGCACTGAAACATGCTCATGATCAAGGAGCCCTCACAATAAAAGACACTCTGTGCTGTATGGAGTCCATTAGCCATTGAGACAAGCAGGGAGGCAACACTTGTTTTCAGAGATGGAGAGATGTAAAGACAGCGAGATTGTGGCTGAAAGGTTCAAGGCGAGTACCAAGAAAATAAATCAGAAATTGGCTGATGCGATTGTCAGTGTGCAAACAGGATGTAGAGCCTATCAGGTAAAACAGGCTATGAGCAACATCAGAGAGCATGCTGGGCTTTCTATAGAGGAGAAACACCAGGGCAAGCACAATTACAGTGATGACAAATGTTATAAATGGAGATGGAACACTACAGGCCTGGCTACAAACACTGCGAGTGAGGCTGGTTAGGGAGCGAACCTTTTTTCATGCTTTCATCCATTTACTACAAATCATGAATCCAATATATTACTGTTGACTATTTTGCAAACCATGCTTTGGTGTTACAGATTTTTGAAAAAACATTTCCTACCTACCAGGCGACAGTCTATTATTTTTACATAAGACAGGTGCACACGGCACTGACAATAATAGAAGTGTGGACCATGAGAGAAGAGTTTTTAAATATAAAATCTAAATTAAGTTTAAGGAGTCTGCTAATTGATTTTCACACTGTATGGAAAGAATGAAAACTTGGAAAGGTACAGAAAATACATCTAAAAAGCTGAAATTGCCCCCTTTCCCCATGACATGTTTCATGAGATGGCTGAAAAAAATTAAACAAAAAGCTTTTTTCATATTTCTAGTTTTCATTGGTAGCTCTTTGCATCATGTTGTCTTATGTTATGGTTCTTTATCCATTTTTTATTGACTTGACACTCCTGTGAATGTACTGTATCTCTGTGGTGGTACTGAACATTATAACAGGTATGTAGGTTTTATAAAGCTGATTAGAAGCCAGATGCAGGTTTAATTTATCACATCCAGTTGGCGGCAGGTCGTCATTTTGCCTGCAGCAGGCTGTCAGCGGGACTGAGGCCTGTGTGTGGTTGAATATGTAAGTGTGTGAGCGTCCATCCTGCCTTTAGCATCAGTCCTTTTCACTGCAGCCATAATTACCACTGTCTGAGGGTAACCAACAGTGGCGGATCTCATTATGCCATGATATGGGTCGCGTCTGCATATACAGCCCCACATACACTGCCTATTTACATATGAATGTATCCAGTTTTGCACACACACAAACCCACAAGCAGGCACACACTCATCTATCCACCCACCTATACAACACACACAAACACAGCATTTACATATAAAAGCGTTAATGTGTGACACACACATTACATAGTACACACACAACAGCCTATTCATACATGCACCTCACACACATGGGCTACTCATAAATTTAGACACTTCCGTCAGAAGGCCCTCGCCAGCCGACAGGGATATGAACCCAATATAGCATCCCAGAGATAAGCCAGTGACTCTGGAAGCAGAACTAATATTATTTGCACGGTGTCGAACGTTTATCTGGCGCTGCCTGCAAAGTGATGGTTCGGTGTCACTTTTGTTTAATAATGATGTGCCAATAGTAATATGCCTGCTGGCTGGAAACCTATTACAGTTCAAAAGATTATCCAAATACAATCTAATTTGGAATATTGCATTTTGACAGCCTGTGACTGGAGGAGGTGGGATGGTAATGCGATATTTTCTTTCCTTTTTAAAAATTCCAATTAACATTTTTAATGCTCAACAAACCAATGGTGGCTGCAAATATGCAGCGGTGTTTGACTGTGCCAAATCTCCTGATGGGTTTCAGACAAAAGAGAGGGGTAAAATAACTTTTGCACAATGCAAACTTTTGATTAGGTGAGTGTCAGTTTTGGGTTCTCCTGTCAGTTGACTTTAAATTGACATTGTGAAAAAGAGATGTTCTTTAAATAAACGGTAGGAGAGGAAACACTGTCAAGCTGTTGTACCCTATAAACACAAAAAAAATCCTTTTTTTTTTACTTCCATCGACGCTACACTACGTAAAACACACTTACACACTACCTACTTTAATATCACATAGATTTACACACCCTGTAAATTTGTATTATGCAAATATCTCTTATCCAGATACACTTAGACCAACAGAACTCAACATTTGATCTCCACTTATAACACAGCCTATTGTTCTTTATTTTTCTTTCAATAAAGATCCAAAAAGCTACTTACCACCAATATCATTTCATCAAGATCTGTCTATTCCAGGTCTTTATACCTACAGCCTTCCTTATTATCACCTTCCTCTCATAAATACTTAACCAAGACAGATCAACACTGTAGAGGAAATTGTTAAAAAAGGGAACACCTTTGCTAGTTATTAAAATTAAGTTATTAAAATTGAAATTAAAATCCACCTTAGATCGTCCAACATAGTTATATATCATCAATATCAAATGTTTAATGTATTCCTGGAGTTTATTATTTCTTGATGAAGTGTTTTAATTTACTTTTTTTGTTCATACTCACTTCCCCTCAACTTGTCTCATCTATGGTACCTCTTCAGTTAGTGATGTCCTGCTTTTCAATGAATGAATTTTGACAACGACCAGAGAAGCAGTGAATTGCTGCTTCAATCACAGTGGGTGTCTGGGCAGATTAATATCACAGTAGTAGAACTATAATTTCATATGACTTTTGGAAGGTTTTAAGATCTTGAGCTTTGAATTTTTAATTCCCAATACCCTTAACTTTGTCCTGTCTGTCTTGTTTATTGTTACATCACGTGTCGGTGTGAGATGTCTTATAAAATACCAAGTGCAGTCGTAACCACCTGGTAGAAATGAAAGATCTTCTATTCACAGATTGCCTGTTCACAGGTTTGTTGTTTAGCTTATGGTTCTATAACTAACATTGACAGGTACATTTGTAGCAAAAAGTAAGTAGGTAAGGAATGGATTTACTGAAATTTAATTACACAAATCAGGGAACTATTTGTCACCAATTTCTGTTATCACAGCCACTAAAATTTGTGACATAATGCAGTAAACAACTTTTGTTAACAACAATTAACATTTGTGACCCAATCTGAATGCAAATGAACCATTTTGGGTGAAAACTATTAAGGTACAATTTTTGATAGTGATAAAAGTCACTAAATCTGATGGATCATGGAATTTGGTGTGTCACAGGCTCTGGGTAACCTGCTCTCAACCACATAACGTCTATGCTTTTGTTGGTGCAACAGATTGCCTGGTTGTCTAGTCTAGTAAAGTCAATATATATGGAACACAAGTGCTGACCAAAAACAGAGAGACAACAATTAGATAAAATTAGTTGGTTTTTATGAAACATTATGTAGTAGTTTATCTTAAAATAACAAAATGATTTCGATGGTACGCTGACTTGGTATCCTGGTGAATGGAGTCTGTCATTGCCAATCTGGGCTCACTACACCCGATACTGCTCATTGTATCATTGTAATACCAGGCAGGATATTTATCAAGACAACCGCGTAATCAGGTTCACGGCACCAACATGCCTCTTCAGCAAACATAAGAATAAGCAAAAAGTATATAATTTACAGTGTTAAGTTCTTTGGAAGAAGCTAGCTATACCGAGCTCAGTATGGATATCATAGCAGAGGCTGCAAGGTAGAGAGGAAGAGAAAAAGACGGACAAGCAAGTGGCTGGTCAAGAGTAAATATCGGATTGGCTTTTACTCGCTGGCGTGAGCTGAAAGGATGCAGGACAGATGCTGAGCTGGTCTTTTCGCTGTTGGACTACTAAGTGACAACCAAGCAGGAACCTCCGGGTCTGAAAAGTGAAGCTAATTCGGAAGTCCCTTAAACCTGCATTTTTTCAATGGCCAGCAGGGGGTGACTGAACTAAAGACAGGAATCTCTGTCTGTCCGGTTGTACTTTGGATGAACAGCTTTTGACATAATCAATCAACTTGTGGCGGGTTTGTTGCTGCGGACCCAAGAGAGTGCAGTGTCATGTTTGGTGAAATTTGAACATGTGACACACTCAGAACAGGGCCATGTCCAGGATTTAGAAATGATTGAGGTCCAGATTTATTTATTTTTTAATAGAACTTATTTATGGTAATTCATACCACAATTATACCTAAACACAACCAAAGTTATACACAACAGTCACACAAACTAATGATCTATAATGAAATACATGTAAAGGGACCTGTTGCTTTTATTAAAGATGAATTTTGGTCTCCTCTTCTGTGTGTGTGTGTGTGTGTGTGTGCACAGTGAAGGCCTGAACTGAATGAACACACTAACTACAGGCTGTTCATCATGGTCTTTTTCTCTACTGCTCAGTTCACTAAAATTGCAAAAATTAGAGATTAGACTCTTTGATCACTGTCTGGTTCATCTTATCCTGACATACAGGCAAAAATTTAAATCTGCTAAACCTGTTGTAAAGATTGTGAAAAGATGAGACACTTACTAACTACTGGAGCACATCCCCCAACACAGCTGGTACTCAATGACTGGCTGACGAGCTGAATGGTTTATACTGTATGTTGGAGAACCCCACAGTCACACCTCTCCCCTACTTCAACTCCAACTTCAAACAATCACCTTCTCTGGATTAAATGAGTATAGGCCTGTAGCCCTGACATCTGTATACATGAAGTCCTTTGAAAGACTGATGTTGGCCTACCTGAAGGACATTAAAGGCCCCTTGCTGGACCCCCTGCAGTTTACCTACAGAGCTAACAGGTCAGTGGATGATGCAGTCAACTTGGAAATGCATTACATCCTGCAACAACTCTCCAAGGACATATGCCAAGGATCCTGTTTGTGGACTTCAGCTCGGCATTTAACACCATCATCCCGGACATCCTCAGCATCAAACTCACCCAGCTCACTGTGCCAGCCTCCACCTGTCAGTGAATCATAAACTTCCTGACTGACAGGAGTGAGCAGGTGAGACTGAAGTTCACTGGCCTCATCCAGGACAGTGATGAGTCGGCCTACAGATGGGAGGTTGATCAGCTGGTTCTCTGGTCTGGCCAGAACAACTTAAAGCTTAACATGCTCAAGACTGTGGAGATGATTGTGGACTTCAAAAGCAGCTCCCCCACTCTGCCCCCCATCACCAAACTCAACAGCCCTGTGTCTGCTGTGGAATCCTTGAGGTTTCTGGGATCCACTATATCCCGGAACCTAAAGTGGGAGCCCAACACTGATACCATCATCAAGAAGGCCCAGCAGAGGATGTACTTCCTGCGCCAGCTCAGGAAGCTCAAACAGCCTAAGGAGATGCTGATCCACTTTCAAACAGCCATCATGCAGTCTGTCCTCTGCACACCCATCACTGTCTATCAGGAGCAGACTACAACAGACAGTCAGGACTGCAGAAAAGATCATTGGTGCCAACCTTATACATTTACAGAGTCAGAAAATGGGCAGGAAACATCACTGCAGATCCATCTAACCCTGGACACAACCTGTTCCAGCTTCTCCCCTCTGGTAGGCTCTCCAGAGCACAGCCGCCATCATCTCGAACGCACCTAAAAGCAACAGACTCAGAAACTGTTTCTTCCCACAAGCCATCACTCTGATGAACAGCTGACTTCTGACTCACAGTGGCAGGAACAATTGCTGAGCAATAACCCAGTAACTCTGTCTCTAACCAGCCACCTGTTTACTGACTGCCACTGATTATTTATTCGTCATTCTCTTGTTCTCTATTTCAGAGCTGTTCAGGCTGTTCAGATTGTTATATTTTCACATTTCACATCATACTGTATACCAGATCCACCTACCTCAAGTACATAACACCTGCACATAATACTTATTTATTCCAGCATCCTTTGCACTATGCTTCATCGCACTGTGTACATGTGAACATGTATGCATGTATGTGTATGTGCACCTGTATATCACATCCACCTCCAACATGTACATAATAATAAAAATAATGATAATGATAATTTCCTCCTACATCCTTTGCACTCTGCTCAATGCACATCGCCTCAATCTGTCTGTATTGTTTTTGTTTATAGTGTGTATATATGTGTTCCTGAGTCAAATTCCTCATATGTGTACACCTAGCTGGCAATAAAGCTAATTCTGATTCTGAGATAGAGACACACAAGCTGTGATCCGGTAGTGCAAACAGGGTAATCTTGGTGTACTAATCTTCACAACACATATTAGGCTAAATGTCTCTCATATGTAGCCTACAACTGTCATCACAAGACTCTACTGTTGCAATGACATGTGACATGATGACATGAAGACTACATAATGGGCATTATAGTATGACAACATAAAATCCAACAGTTTAATGCTGAATTTAGATGATGCTCTAGTTGATATTACAGCCTAATAATTTGATGTCAGCAGCTGTTTGCACTGTTTTGTCACGACTACAGGAGCTACATTGGCGTGATGCGGATTGGCTCTGACAATATCTGAATAATCATGTATGCACAAATCATCCAACCGCCCCCCACCAACTAATTATTTTCTCAGATTTAGCCCACCACACCAAACGGCCCTTTTAACTTTCCAGGTGGCTTCTTTATTGTGTTGTATTGATGTGTAGTTGTCTAATGATTTACTTTCATGATTGGAAAGACTGCTATCAGTCATTTTTAACATTTCTATGTGTGCAGTAATCTCACAGCAAATACCGTGGGACATTTATGCAGCAAAACTATGAACTAAAATCTCTGATGTTACTATATTCATTGCATATCATAATGTACTATATAGTTTACCACTAGTGTAATGTTAATTCCAGTTGGACAATACAGCTGTTTAATTTTTGGGGGTTGTCTTCATTCATTAAATGATCTACCGTGGTTAGTCTCTAATTTTTTAATGTTCTAACTCATCCTTAATCATAACCATTCATCAGGGGTGATCTTAGCCCAGCCCAGAAATCTTCACATTTTCATTGCCCCCACTCCCGCGCCCAACATACAGCAACACAGCCCAAGAAGCCCTGCCTACCCAAAGTAAGTGTGTAAAGTAAGTGTAAATGACCTCTACTTTTAACTATTCACAACAAAACTCTATCAAGTGTCTCATTTGCTGTTGCTTACTTGTTATGTGTCTAACTCAATAATCACATTTTACACCTTCCATTTCATTCTTTTGTTCCACCAGTGTCATTGAGCTACCTTTTATTTAGTAAATATAATCTACATAGTCTACATAAATTATTGTATTATTATTGTGATTGTTATTATTAATAGTAATACATAAAAATAACAGTAATAATATTAATCAGGGGGTCTGGCTGTCTTCCTCCAGACCATTTTGAGCATTAAACACTTCATTTTCTGCCTTTTCTGAATCAATTTATGGTGCAAATGTCGTTATTTATGTAACAGGAAATTAGAAATCTAGGTGGCAAGTGATAATTCCAAATCTAAAAATATAACGGATTATAATGTGGTTAAGGCTCTCAGGCATTCTGTATTGCTTTCAAACATGTATTTTCTCCTGTAGATCCACATTTCTCATTTAATTGCATCCCTGCTGAGTCAACACACGGGTAGGCATTGATTGCATTGATCAAGTGCATTGATTGAAGTGAAGTCTTTAAATGCGCATGTGGCACCTATTCAACCATTTGAATTCAAGTAGACACCCCTATATTTTAAAAGCTCCTGCAGTTTCTTCTCATGTTCATAACATTCTGTCACAGCCCCCCTGCCGTGACACCTGATGTCTGGTTTGAGAATAAATGTGTTGTAATCAGGGTGCAAATTATACACTGATAATTAGTCAAAGTGAAATGAATGACTTTTGTTATGAATTAGCGCTATGTAAATAAAACAGGATAGATTTGAAATGACAAACCTGTATTTAAAAGTTTACCTAACTAGGTAAAACTGCTGAATTCCATACATTCCACAGTGAAAACAAATATCATGCTTATTGTAAAAAGACTCACATAAAACTTAAAATTAATTAATGACCTCTATATTAATGTCAAGATACTGTATATCTCTAAAATAACTAATCCTTAGTTTCACTGCTCATGCCTGAGTACCAATGTTAGCTAACAATTAGATAAAAAACATGATCTTATAATAAATGGCAGGATTAGCTAACATCTGATGGCTCATTTTAAGTTAAAGAAATACTAATTATCAAATCCTAAGTAGGGGGGTCAGTGATTCGCCCTGTAATTTGAACCATGATTGTGATTTATTTTTGCCGTTTTGGATGAATGCTGTGTTGTCCTCTCTCTCCTTGTGGAGATCTTGGCCGTTACTTACGGCTACCCTGGGTTCATCATCACGCCAATCCAGTTCCCACTGGATTGTTAACCTTAACCACTAACCTCGAGTCTCATTCATAGTATGCTCATGCACAAACTAGACTGCGCTGCATTAGTAACATTGTGTGTTCTAGTAATCTGTTGATCTACCTGTTGAACTGACTGGATTTTACTCACATGCTATGAACACCACATCACCCAGCTGACTCTGCCTGCCATTGAACTCACCGAACCGGTTCCTGAAACACCAGCCTCACCCTCCTGCCAGCCAAACACGACCAGCACACGTTGGACCCCTGGACTCAAACCAAACCCCAGCCACACTCACCTGCCACCCACTCTGCTTTCATTGAGCACTCAAACAAGTTCATTAAACATTTCACATTCAAAACACTGTCTTCATTTTCATTTTAATTGCTTTACAACTGTACTAATATCAATTTAAAAATAGCCACAATGATGATTATCCTAACGCTGCTCGCAGCTACAGAACATCTAGGTTGATACGTAATCAACATTAATTTACTGTGCTCTAAAATTAAGTTAATGTGTAAGATCAGCCTTAATGTGTATTTACTCAACAACAAGTTCAATGATGAGAAACGTATCATATTATATTTTCCACACAATTTCTTTAAAATTAGATTTTCACTCTACATTTGTAAATAAATGGTCTGATGTGGAAGGGTGTGCTCTTGTAACAAGACTTTTGGCTGATGAAATAGTGTGTTGATCTGCCCAGCAGGTATTTTTCATCTTCAGAGCCAACTAATCAAAGGTTGAGTGGCAGTGGGATGTAGAGAACTTCATCTTGAATGCACAGATAGTACATCTGAGGGCGGATACAGTCTAAAACGGTACATGTTGCCCGACTAGACTGCACAACTGGAAGGATTCTTCGGGTAAAATGATACTGGATAGAAACATTCACTAACTGACATGAGTTTCTTCATATTACTATGCATACTGTCAAATTCCTGCACACATACAGTATGTGGCCTGCAGTTGAGTATTTCATGGTGATGGACTGTATATAGCTCCTCAGATAAGATTTTGGAAATTCTTAAATTGAGTTCTGGTTGCAGAGGGAAATAACATCTCTTCATGTTGTGATGTGTGACACATCAGCATGGTCAACCATAACCATTTCTAGAATGGTGATGTGTTCATTGGTAATGTGATTCTCTGCTGTTGCTTCCCTTGTAATGGAGTGCATGTTTAGTTATTTTAAGAGAAAATACTAACTTCAGCCTGAAGGCATGCAATGACAAATGAGAGTGACAGCGAGTCTCCCTCTGCTATCCCCGTCTCTTTGCCTCTCGTCGCTTGTGGCATTTTTACTCCACCGCACGACTCATATTCCCTTTGCAGCTCTTATATTCTTCACAATGGTCACATCTGACATTGGCTCTTAATGAAATAATATTACATCTTTATCAAATGCAAAATTTCAGTAATCTGCTTTCGTGTTTTTGCTCCTTTCACTTAATGTTAAAGGGTTTAATAACCTTTAAATTCCACCAAATGTTACCTCAAGAGGTAAACAGAACACACATAAGCAGATACAGATCACTGAGATATAAAGAGCCACATAAATGCAGAAGGCAGCAGATGGAATTGTAAGTATGGTAATAAGAGGCTATCAGAGGAGGAGGAAACGGGAGAGTGGAGATGGCAGCAAGGGTAAAAGCAGCGATTAGCAGGTAGGAACAGGTATACACAGACACAGCAGCAGCAGAATGATTGTCAGCTGATAAACACCACCTCATTGACTTGTGAGAATGTGACTGGTGATTGCACAAGTCTGCCTGAAATAAATTATTGCTCCATTTGTATTGCGCAGCAACAGGGAATTCTCACAGTACAATCTAATGTTTGATTTCTGCAAGCATGGGATTTGAATAAAAAGTTATGCAGAAGAGTGAGCAATGATTGTTATGATTGGTTGACAATAACAAACTTATAAGCAAATATTTCAGTTATTTATAGATTTTTTTACAGTATTTTTCTGTATGACACCTGTGTTGGCCATAAACAGCATATTTAAAAATATGCCGTGATGAGATGAAGTCTGCCATACTGATGGAAATAGTATTTTGTAGGGAGTTCCAAGAGTACGTGAAAGCTGTTTTTCCAACACCCCCCCCCCCCCACACACACACACACACACACACATTTTTAACGGTAAAACAACAACTAAGAAGGTAGCAAACCAAGTTTAGTAAATACAAGTATACCCGTGACAGACTCACAATGACTACAACTAGCATGCACATCTTACTTTAATGTGTTAGCTTGCTAACATTTTTCTTAATTTCTAATTAGCAGGCTGAGGCTGATGATATTGTCTTTAGTTTTGCAGAGTTTGATCCTTAACAGAAGTAACGGACAAACTGAAACTCTGACATGATGGTGGCACAAGATGGACATAAACGTCTGTGTCAAATTTCATGACTATCCATCCACGAGTTGTTGAGATATTTTGGCCTTGACTAAAGTGGTAGACCAAGTGACTGATCAACAATGCCATCCCTAGAGCCTATCCCGCTACGGTGGCTACAAATCAACAGGTGGAATCAAAGTGTGACAATAACAAGATGGAGGGATATTATTATTCCATATTGGAAATAATGACTTTAATGAACCGATGAAGGACTTTGAGGCTGATTCCAATTTTAGCTGTGTCAATTATTGGGAGTAAAGTTGTTCTTGTTTTTATAACTGTATTGTTGGCTTGTACTTTTGCAACCTTTTATATAACAATTTGCTGCTGCCTATCTTGGCCAGGACGCTCCTGGTTAAATAAAGGTTGAAAAATAATAATAATGAAAAGCATGTCAGCTTACATCAGCAATATGCCTTTGTAGCCTTGAAGAGCCTCTAGCTTGTAGACTTATAGTCTTTTGTTAGATTTGAACAGCAGCTCTGCGTAAAACATAAATCATATTTTAGCAAAATATGTATAAAATGAACAAATCTTTGTCTTAGTAATCTTTGGGCATGTCTGCAGTCATAAACACACTCCATTACTGAAACACAACATGGATGGACTGTGACTGCACTGTATTGTAGTTTCCCATTTGTGCAAAAAGTGGCATCTCACAAAAAAACACACTTTAGTGCAAATAAGCAGCTTTTTGATTCTACCCGTCGATTTCTATTCCCTGCTACTGACTTCCACCGGCGCTCTGCTGTAAATATATTAACATGATGTCATATCATCCCCATTGTCATCTGTGCGACTAGAACCAAACAACAAATTTAGTCAACACAGCTCATTTACAGCATTTTAAGTTTTGTTTTCATTAAAAGTAGTATAGAGTATATTTTTAGTATATGCTGACTTCATCAAAGCATACAAAATGTTATATTACTTATTAGTGATTTCATTTTCTCAAGCTTTCCTGTTCTAATAGTAATTAAATTAAAACTAACATTTTTTTCCAGACTCGCAATAGACATGTTTTTGTACAAAGAGTTCCAAACCCGACACAGTGACTGAGAGACATTCCAGCTTCCTATCTGTTTTCCACAGCCAATGAGATGTTACAGTATCATATCAATGCAGCAGACTCCCAGGCACCCAGAGATACAGCACCCACACACACACAAACACACTCACTGGGATGGATGGGTGTGCCAATCAGCCGAGCAGACTGCAGCCCAATCCTCGGCTGTGCAGTTCTCTCCCACGACAGTGTGACTCACACTCCAAGCTTTGCAGTTAGTGGAGCGTATCAGCCTCCATCTTCACAGGAAACACTGCCACAGCTTCCACTTTTCTATCTCATTATGCACTTACATACACTTGCTAATAACCCCAGCATGCTCAAATCAGCCATGCAAACATGCGCTCGAAGTGTGCGAGGAGCATGTTGACAGCAAGGACAGAAAATAGTTCCAGTGATGGCATTGATGCTCACTCATATGCAGGCACGATGTGTTAATGATTTTGTCACAGAGAGAAAGACAGACAAAAAAGAAAGGGAAGAAAGACTTCAAGCATAATGTATGCAAACACACTCTGAATTTCTTTCCATTGTTGTTTTTTAGGATGTTTTTTAGGGTTGACCTTTTAACAAATAATGATATTGTTATAATGTATTCTGCAAAATAATTGTTTACCACAAAGGTCACAGGAAACTCCAGTTTCACAGAGCTTGAAAACAAACAAAATTCAATATTTTACAAAAGGCCAGAATCAGCTTGATACAGGATGATATAGGGAGCAGTCCAAGAGTAACACACTGCATATTAAAATCTTTTGTAAACACAGCATGCAGCCAAAAGTGCAGCAAAACAAGCATGACTATTTTGCATGCTATTTTGCTATTAAGCCTTTATATGGGAGGTATATTCATAAGCCATTTTTTGGCTTCCAACCTCTTCTGCACAGTGTTGAAGCTCATTTTTAATATTCTTTCTGTCTCTTCAAAAAATTGTGCAACTAAACTAACCTAAACCAAGTGTGTATGTTTTGTTTTGTGTGTGTGTGTGTGTGTGTGTGTGTGGACTGTCTCGATTAGCAAACCTTATTTAGTTAGTGTGTGACTTCGGAGACAAAGTGAGATGAATCACACTCATAGCTGTGACTCATCTCCCCAAGGTAACATGATGTACTCATACATAAACACAGCCCACAAACACACACATACACAATCCTGCACAGCTACACCTCACATGCAACAAACAAACAAATTATAGAAATACATTTTAAACTTTCCGTGTAGTACTGACTATTTAAAATGATTTTATGTAGGCTATACAAGTCCTTAGGATGAGACCTTACACCGAGGTCCTGACTCATTAAAGATCCTATGGCAAAGAGCAAGGGGTTCCCCTGTGTCATGGCAAAATTCCCAACCTGGCTTTCACCACCTGGCCATCTGATCATCCCTTGTAGTAATTAGCTCAATGTTTGATTTTTTTGTTCTTATTCTTTCCTGAAATCTGACAATTACTGTGTATTACAGTTCTGCACCTTTTGAAGTATGCAGTTTAATACCTTTAGTGATTAAAAAGTTGTAGTTGGAAAAGTTAGTTAGCAAAAAACAAATTTTATTTTTAAAGTTTTTAAACTTTTTCTAATTTATACAATAAAAGAACTAAGATTACACTAAAGGACGTTGTCGGTACAGTGTTAACATGCTGCGCGCTCCTGCAGATGGAAATCAGTTTTCGGCATGACACCTGCATGCTCTGCTGTCCGGTCTTTCTGGCCACGTAAAATCTGATTTCAGGTCTGTTAACACCTTATACTGTCTATACACCTTATACATCTCCAGACTGGGACAGGCCACCAAAAAAAAAAAAACGGAAAGTCACCCTAAGCCAGAGAGCTGCTGGCACAAGCATGCTGGCTGTTCTCTTAGTCTTAAAAAGTATTAAAGCTGAATTATTCACTTTTTACCCAAGAGGGAGCATAAAAACAAAAAAAACGATACATATCTATTAAATCAACTAAACAATCAGATGAAAGAAACTTAAAGCACCCTAAAGCTAAATGAGCCTTCAGAATTAGGTGTTACTCAGTGCGTTTAGCCCCACAGGCAACTCTTTCACCTTTCATTACAAATAATCATTTCATTGAGCATGAATATCAAAAATATTCCTTGATGTTGGTTATAATAGGTTCATATTCTTGCCATGGTGGGACAGATTTATAAAATGGAACCAACCACTAACAAAGCCTAACACATTCAAATATGCAGATCAGATGTTTATTTGGGTCTTTTATTTTGCACTAGTGACACGATCGTTTCTTTCCATTATTGTCATCATAGCCAATAACACAATGAAACAATGAAACATCAATAAAAACATCCAGTGGAATCCAATCAGGTTACTCAATCAGGACATTTTTCTGACTCTCTAATCAAACAGAGCTAAACTGGACACCTCTAAGGTGTCAGTGCAGATTTATCCACCTGTCCTACTACTCCACTACTGTGAACAGTATGCCTGTAAACAAAAATAAAAAATCTCATTGGTGTGAAAATAAATACAGGGGAGGTGCTGCTCCAATCAGGGCAGAGTCTTTGTTCAGAGTTGAAAATAGAGCTCTTGAAGTCCAACTGTTGCCTAGAGACACAGATTGCCAGCAATTACGCAGCCAGATTACAGTGGGGAGAAAATAGGTGATATTGTCAATGGAGCACGAATTTGTACTTGTGTGGGTGTGTGGGGGTGGGGGATGAGTGCAAGTGACTGTACGTGTGTTGAACTCAGTGGGCTGTGCATTAGTGGAGGAATGTGACCCTTTAGATACAGAATTGTTAATGATCCTTTCAGCATGTGAGCACCTTCCTGAATGTCCTGTGATCCGTGTGTACGTATGTATGTAAGAATGGAAAAGTTGTGTTTTCTATGTGATTCATGCAGTATCAACACCTCGTCTAACTACTGCTACTTTTTAAAAAAATATTGATGAAACATTTTGAGCAAAATTACAACAAACATTATCAAGGGGAGGTAAAAACATAATCATTTTCTACCATCAGTAATTAGGATTCTGCTCTCTTTGAGAGTTGAAGTGATTACTCACTGTATTTTTAAAATATAAGACTAGAGCACTGCACAACACAGTCTGTGGTCAACAACCATATCCCTATCCTGTAGTGGGAGGTGTTTCAGGTAGACACAAGGTCGCAAGTCTTGGGGCCTCATTTTTACATTTGAATTGGGATTTACAAAAAATATATTATCTTTTCAGATCAAGGTGTGCTTTTAAATCCTAATATGTGTTTAAAGTACCTTGTCTAGCAGTGGCAGTCACACCACAATGTGACATTCGCTATTTTGGACACTCCGTCTCCCTGTCCCCTGAAAGGTCAGCACTGTCGAGATGGCTTGCTATTGGTCAATGGCCCAAATTCGTCTGTCAAATTTCACCACACGTTAAAATCACACATATAAATTTTGCATCGTTGAGTGGATCCTCGCCATTTTAAATACTGTAGACACCTTTATATTTCTAACTGTGGCATCCAGGTCACAAAACAACCTCGATTTGAACATTTTACATGCAAAAACACATCAAAAACAATAATAAGACCAGGTAAATGAGGCCCCAGGACTAGAACAATAGCTTATTTCATGTACCTCAGCAATTATCTTTTTTTAAGAAGTGGGCTGCACATTTTCCACTTTCGACAGTGTGATGGGTACCTTCCCTTCCTCTATACCTGGCGGTTTAGTGACCACATCCCCTGGAACCCTAAATCCCCTCCACTTTGAGCCAGCCTCTCCTCTTCGTCCTCCTTCCCCTGGTCTGTGGAACAGCCTCTCTTTCAAGTTGGCCCGAGGGAGGATCCAAAAGATAACCCCCATTGCTGCCAGGGCCGAACCAAGACAGGAGAGCCCGATCCCAGCAGTGGTGCTGAGGTGCAGCCCCCTGTTGAAGCTGATGGCCCTGGGGTCCACAAAGAACAGGTCTCCCTCTCCGAATGACTCAATTTTATGGGGAGTGGAATAACCGACTGAGAGGCTGGCAATACCTGCAGTCAGGATGAGGAGACCCAGGGCCAAGGACACCTGGAGTGATAGTGAGACAGAGATAGAAACAAGTGGCAATTTGTGCAATCCTGCTCTTTTTTCTACAGGGTGCACTCTTTGCTCAGTGCTCTTCACTTCTTGTTAGGAAAGGTCATTTTGTTGTTTGTGATGCAGAAAAAAATACAAATTGCCAAATGGGTAGGGGGCTCACATGCAATCCCTCACCTTTACAAATACCACCACACCACTGCTTGCAGTTTATCATGCAGAGACAACACTTTCTAACGCACTGTATGCATTATATTACATGAGGCTATCAGAGCGAGTTATTACACTGGTGAAGCCCATCGCAGTAAACCTCAAAATAGCACTTAATCAATTGAACTGATTGGTCCAGTTTCCATGTAAGGAACTAATGACGGATCCAGTTCAAGTCAGTCAGTCATAGTAACGTCACTATAGTTACAGTCCAAGGGAGTGAACATAATATGCAGCTTTTGTTTAAAGATGATTATTTAGGACAATAAAAACGTTATGTTAATCTGAATATCTATAGAGTGCGCTGTAATTGTTTTACATTATAAGTATTTAAACAAACCCATAAATGTGCTATAAGATTTATAGAAAATTCCAAATATCCTAAAATCAACCAAAGGTTAAAAGTTTTATGCACTTTTCCTTCAACTCAGGGTGGGAATAATATGATAAAATGCTTCAAAAGGTTTCAAAAGCTTGTAATGGTGATGGCCATGTTTTCAAATTAAATGAATTACCATGTTCGTTTGGCTTGATTTGAACGTATTTAAGGAAATGTTTGTAAATTCTTCCTTACTTTTTTCAAACAGGCTCTCCTGCTTTGGAAAACGTTTTTTTGAGCTCTTAATCGAAAGACAGTGATCTGAAAGGTTTTATGACCAAGGAAGCGAGATTAAATGATGATGAGCAATGTAAACAAACTGGAGCCTGTAGTTGCTCTACCTTCCAGACTGCTGAGTTCCACCACAAGTTTGACCTCTGGCTCTGGACGAACCCCCGATCCTCCGGGTCTCTCTCCCACATGGAGGACGAGCACTCCTCGTAGAAGTGGTGCAGATAGGAACGAACCCCGAACTGAAGACAGCTAGACCCCGCCTGGAAGGATGTTGCACACAAAGGGATCAAAGTCATTACATTTGCCTGCATCTCTCGTTCACGTTTGAAGAAAACCTAGTTAACATGTCAGATCACAGCCTGCAAAATATAGTGTAAATATTTAGTATTCAGGGGTATTAAAAAAATACTTAATTAACAGTACTTACTGCTGTTCTGAATGTATTTTCAGAATCCTTAAAGACTCTGGAAAAAAATGTTTCTATCATGCAGAGGACGGAATATTTTTTTAATTGTTAAACAACTTTCTGCGTTTTTCTTGGGTATTTATCTTTCAAAGAAATGGATGTTTAGCTCTGTGACTCTAATAGAATGCTAATGCTAATACATGAGAGGTGCAACTTGAGGCTAAGTGAAATTAGTTATAAATTTAGGTATACATTTTTTTTAAATAATGACAAAATACAAAATATTTTCTTAGTTTTGAGATCCAATGTTGGATCTGTCTAACAGATCAAAACAGATTTTAGAACATTGAATAGCTTTTATTCGTGGCTGTGTCATTACCAGCTCAGATAATGGCTGTTACCTAAGTGATGGTACAAATGGCCAAACAGCTCCCTTATTAGATGGTAAGTCTGGGGTATGAAAGCTATGAAATGAAAATCACCTTGTTCACTTCTTGTACATTCTAAGTACAGTGTAGTAAGTATTTCACTGGTACCATGTACGTACAAAATATTCACAGTGAAATTTTATCTGAAGCATTACCAGAGCGTATTAGATGTCTTCTGTACATCTAATGTTGATCATAAGACTCATTTGTTCTTCTTTTAAAATACAATGAACCCAGGGAAAATTACTGCTCACCTCACTGCCGGAGGATTCTCCTCCTGAGCCAGAGACACAGGCCTCAGAGCACAGCGCCATCACACCTTACACACCTTGTACACCTACAGTAAAAGATACAGATACACACTGTGGGGAAAACACATTTGGAGTACATATGTGTACATGTCAGCTGCTCGGCTGTTGTAACGCGAACACTGTTTATCTGTTGAATATGGATTTCCCTTAATAAAAGCGTGCTTCTCTATAAATCTTGGCCTGTGTTGTCAGGTTGCCCCAATTGTTGTTTCTGCATGTGAACGATTGACGGCTACCGTGGCCCTGAGATGGCTCTATTACCACCCACTGATGAGTCATACAAATGCAACTGCGTGCACACATTTCTTCCTCATATGCACACAGGTCCCTCTGTTGTTATTCTCCTGTGGCTGGTTGATTGATTTCTTTCATTTTCTGCCTTCAAACTGCTTCTCTAAGCGGCTACACATGCCTGATCTCAGTCTGTCCTGTACAGCACGTTTAACCTGACCGCAATTTGAAACATAACCCTGAAAAAAACCATCTCCGAAGGAGAACGTGCTGCTCAGGTAATCTTCGCTTTATACCATGCGCCATGGTAACATCACAGCCTCTACCGTTACCAAACTCTGTCCAATTAAACAAGCTGTTTGTGAGAGCATGTGATTTGTGTTTACAAGCCAAGGTCTCCTTGCAACCCGAAATTGTGGGGATATGAACAAAAATAACGCAAAACACAAGAAAGTGCATTTATTATTCTTTAACAAAATAACCTGTGTGCAGTAGCACCGAGCTGAAGAAAGCTTATTCCAACAGATAAATAGAATGAATGAGCTCTAAATTACCTGTGATTTTAAGTGCTTTTACCTTATTGAGCAAAGCTTTTAGAAACAGCATTAACAAAGCATTTCATTGTCTTCTAACAAGAATGCTGAGTGTGGCCAGACTTCATCAACTTAAAACCTAATTTTTATAGTATTGACATCCCATTAATTTTTGTCTGGCTTAGCTTTCCTTTATAAAGGAAATGATCTGACCTTTCTAGTTTTATTCACAGTGGATGTCAACATCATTAGAAGTGTGTGAATTCGCAGAAAAGGAGGTGGGAGAGTCTATGAATAACATAATGGAAAATTTAACTTCTGTGCTTTTAAATACAGTTGCTGTCAGAGGTTTAAATATACTCATCATGAACATGAATGTCATGGCAATATTGGGCTTTCAATAATTTCTTAGAGCTGTTTTCTGTTCTGGGGCAAGAAGACTGTAGTACATACATATAACAGAAAATAAACAAGAAACCAGTCATTGTGGCTAAACGATTTATGGACATTTTGGAGCAGGGGCTTCTTTATTGGACAGCAGCCTTTTAGTCCATGGTAATGTAAAACTCGCTGCACTGTAGACAGTGACGCTACTGTTCCAGCAGCTTTCAGTTCATGGCAGGCCTGTGCCTTAGTGGTATTTCCTGACCATCCAAACCAATTTCCTCTTAACTGAGGATGACAGTTTGTGTCTTTTTCCAGACCTTGGAAAAGTGGCTACACCTCCCAATAACTTGTACTTATGTGCAATTGTTTGAACCGATCATCTTTGAATCTGCATTTGTTTAGAAATGGCTTCAGGAGACATTCCTGACTTGTGTCAAGCTACCATCCTCTTATCCAGATCTTCATTGAGCTACTTGGACTTTACCATTTCATTAATCAATCCAATGTATGCTGTCAAACAAACCCTTTGTATGTGGGCACAGAGAAGCTAACACCTGTAGTCAATCATGATCACTAGTGGAGTTTAGTGGGCATATATATTTTTGACTCTGTATGTATAATTTTGGCCCTGTGTTGACTACAAAATGAATTAAAACCTATTTATCCTATTAAATATGTATGTTGTAAAATTATTCTAGCTCAGAAAAAAGAACAGTTCAAAGAAAGAAATTATTCAAGGCTCAATATTGCCATGACGTTTACATCCATGACGAGTGTATGTAAACGTCTGACCGCAACTGTAAGTCAATACATTACAGCATTAGTACATTTTTAAAGCTTTAGCTTTAGTAAAGAAATATTTTGTTCTCCACTCACTCATCCGCTAGCTGTGGCTCCATGCCAGTTAAGTGTCAGATGTGTATGAGTTGTTAGCACTTCCACCAAAGAGACATTACACCTCTAAACATCTATAAAGGTTTATTTCTTTTGAAGGACTAAAGAGGCCAAATGTACGTATAAATGGGCAATAATCTACCACAAAATCAAATAAATGTTTCACCATTAATCATCCCATGACCCCCTGTGACCGTTTGCAGGGTGCCGACAGTTAGGTTGGCAACGTCTTGGTAAATTTATATAGACTTAAACCTAGCTCCACCTGGAGCAGCTGCAACAGTAAAATGCAGCTGATGATGATGTATTAGTATTAACAATCCGATGATGTCAGATATGATGTTTGACACTTGAAGTACATTGTGCTGATAACACTTGTAAAAGGTATACTGTGTGGGATTTATGATGGATTAAGTTCTACAGTACGTTACCAAACTCAGTGATCTTGAATAGGCCTACTGTGATTTAGGCCTATTAATTTATTATTTTACATATGGCTTACCTTTCAGATTCTTTCCCCCATCATCATAAAACACATTAAGGTCAGTCTAAGCTTTGGCACTGTATCCTATCCTGCGGCATGAACATACTGTACATTTTTCAGTCCAATATGAGCTAATTAACGTGGGCGCTGTCCATGGTGCTAGTAAGTTTCCCCCAACTTTCCTCCTGACTCACACGTCAGTTAAATCCAAATTGAGCCCAGTTTAGAAAATGAAAATTCTAGCATTTTATTTTCTAATTGAATCCTAAAACACCCCGAAAATGCAACAGACTTTCTTTGCCCCACAGTAATGATATGGCTTCACATTTTTTATGCCAATAGCTCGCAATAAAACGGGAAATCGTCAGATTTTGATATGAGTGGTCACTTATCCTTTTCAAAACACCCAGAACCAGAAGGCATGGCACAGACACAAACTAACCGCCAGCGCTGGACACCAGTGACTCATCGCAGCCATGCAGCCCTCGGTCATTTCACACTTTTCTCTATCGCACTTCATCTACAGCGACTCCGTTTGTCGTGTTTCTCTCTACAACTTCAGCCTCCTCTTTTCACTCTAACCGAGTTTACAACCGCTGAAGGACTTCAGTCTTACCCGCTGGCCGCAGCGCTCGCTCGTCTCACTGGGGATCCATGTGCTGACGGACCCGCTTGATCTCCAGCGCTGCTGCTGATGTGAATCAGATGAACGGAGACACTGAGCATGCGTGTAGATGGAGAAAAAAATACGTTTAAACTCCATAGAATGTGTGACTTGTGTCTGTCATAACCTGTCTTTATCAGACAAATTCATCGATGATTCAAATCGTTTCGCAGTTTAGTAACAAGGTTTATGAGGTCTGTCAGTCTACATCTAGGCTACACTGTTAGTGAATCAGTTTTGTCACCTGTGATGGCAAAAAATTAGTTTCTTTTTTTAATCTTTTAAGCAAGTACTTATAATTGTACTATTTTCTATTATTATTATTATTATTATTATTATTATTATTATTATTATTATTATTATTATTACTTGCATAAACGATTATAAGAAACAGAGAAAACACTTCTTCCACCACAGCAACCTATTAAATTTTATTCATACAGTGCCGATTCATAACATAAATAAGCTGTGTTATGAAATGGAGATCTCACTGCACTTTTCATATAGGTCTAGGCCGTACTTCTTGTAATATAATATTATACAATATATTGTTGACAGAAGGTGGCGTGGTGGTGCAGTGGTTAGCACTGTCACCTCACAGCAAGAAGGTCGTGGGTTCACACCCCAGCCTTTCTGTGTGCAGTTTGCATGTTCTGGTGTGAGTGATTGTGTGGCCATGGCGTGTACCCTGCCTTTGCTCCTAGAGCAAAAGATGTACATAGATACAGAAATAGAACAATAGTAATGGTGGTAGTGGTACATATATAAATGAAAATGTGTACTAGTAATGAGCAATATTAATGACAATAATAGGAATCAAAAATATTGTAGCAGGATCATGTGGGCAGTAGGTGGCTTGCAACCACAATTCCAGACTCTCTGCAGAAAGCAACAGAAGGAGATGGGTTAAAACTACAGGAGAGGGAAGACAACGTAAGCAATCACAGCAAAACTTTAAAATACTATAGGAAAAATATATAAAACCGAAAACATGTGTCTATATGCCACAGGAGTTTAAAACATTAGCCAGTCCTTATTGGGTACCATGGATTTACTACTGCCCTAAAGAAATATTTAGTGGTATTATATGAAAGCCAGATTAAGACTGCCTATATATTTACTGCCTCGGTGCAGCAGCTGTTGTCAATTTCCCTCCTGGCGCATTCTGCACCTGTCTCGATATTATCCCTTTGAAGTTTGCTTAGTCTGAAGGGCTTTTGGTGTTTGGCCACAGGTGCTTTTGAATTGATTCAAACTTTTCTTGAGTGACCTCACCATAAACCCTTGTCTTCTGCAAAGTAAGCAAGCCAGCCAACATTTTTCCAAACTGCCTACAGTTTCACATGACAATTACCCCATGCACAAGGTATTGGCCCTTAAAGAAATGTTTTTTTGTTTGTTTTTGTGTAAGAACTTGACGCGCCTGCACAGAGTCCCAAAGTCAACACCTTTGCGAGCCAGGCCTTCTTGTCGAACATCAGTGGCCAACCTCTCTGTTGCAGGGTAAGAGGAAATCCCTGAAGAACAGAGGCTATTAAAGGGCCAATCCACCCATTTCACCAACAAAGGTTAGTATGCTCATTAAGAGGAGTAGGCCTATTGCTCAACCTGGCAATACATTTGTATGAAGTTTAATGTTGTTCTGGGGGTAGCTTTCGAAAGTCTGAAAAAATAACCCAGATAATGTCAACAGAGTTATCTTAGATTGGGCAGGGAGATTAAAAAAACAAAAACAAACAGAAAGCATGTATTACAAACTGGGGGTGTGGAATACAAGAATGAAAAGAAATAAAACTATAGGTTTCATAACAAGAAAGGTAAGTTTTAGCTGTTTTGGAGCTTGGACCCATACTAGGGACTAAAAGTCAGGATATTTAGACCTCTGCAATAGTAAATCACTGGTGTAACTTTTTTAATCAGCATCCATGTTTTGTCCACATACTGTACTTTGATTGGATGTCTAAATACCTTTGGCTATAAAGTGTTATTTCAGGAAGAAAATTATGGTTAAAAATTATTTTAAAAATCTGCATCCTGAATATTAATGCCGTGATATTAGTGAATATTTATAAATCATCATCAGCAGACATTACATGTGGGGGCCCCACACCAGTCACTTTTGGAGCTTATTTTATTCTGTTTTTTTAATCCTTCCATCTATCTACTTTATAGTTACATTTTTTAATAGTTAATTTTTATTTTAATCAATTAAGGTTGCGTAAGTAGTAGTATCGAGTATTATAAAGTGCAACATTCTCCATGAATATTACAGAAATATTATAAATTATTTAGTTTGGAAGGTAAGTTTTTGTCCACAAAGTACAAAAAATCAATCAGATGAAGAATACTTTCATTAATTTCTTAATGTCTAAATTCAGCACAGTAGAAAAAAAACGTTTCATGTTCAAAAATCCCTCAGTTTCATTGCTGAGTCCTTTTAACTTTTCTATGACAATAAGATAAATATTGTAATGTAAGGTAAGTTTTTATACAACCCTAGAGTCTCTAAACTGTCCATCAAATGCCAGCCTGACAGGATAGTCTACTTAAATTGAGTTCTGCATTCACCAGCTGTCAATAACTGATAACGCCTCTGGGAACGCAAACTAAAGCTTGTCTGCCACTGTAAGCAGTAGCTCTCATTAAAGGCAGGCTCACTTCAAGGCATGGTATGTAGCTGAAATAATGTTAAAAGAAACAACCTCACACACACACATGCACACACATTCGCAATCCACTGCCAAATCCTGCCAATATGTGTTCTGTAAATATTTCAGTGTTTCCTGAAGATGCATTATTTATGCAGACTGTCATAACAGATCCCAAATGAAACAAAAACAAATACTGTCATTTTCACATATTTATCCGGTCTGTGTGTGAAAAGAACATTTGCTAACAGGCAGAATAAGAGTGTGTGTGTGTGTGTGTGTGTGAGCATGGGGGTTGTGGTTCATCATCCCTGCATGTTTGTTATTAGGACAGTGTTGTAAGCCATAAAAGGCAGGATAAGACCCGTTTCCAAGGCGCCCTGGTGCGAGAGAGACATAGAAAACTGTTCTTGTTTGTTGTTCATCTCCACACACACACATACACACATGCACACAAGCAGGTTTTTGTGTGACCGAGCCTTGCTCTATCAGAGAAAGAGAAAAAAATTTCCATGGTTACGAGTCCAGCAAGGTCAGACACTGGAAGTGGGTACTAGGTGTTGATTGGCTGACAGATAATTACACTTCCCTTTAAGATGATGTGCAAACAGGACTTTTTTTTTCATCTACTGTATTTAGAATCGGTTGTAAAGCATTATCAGTCATTTCAGCTGCACACCTCACTGCCCTTATTACTTCCTTTATTCACCAGCTTGGGAGGGTTATCCTTTGGTGTGATAAATTATGCATTGTGCTTGTCTGGTATCTTAAAAATAACCTGTGCATCAACCCACACCAGCCTATAAAGCCACTGTCAATATCATGGAACAGCCAAGCCTTCACGTTAATTAGTTGTGAAAAGCCTTTCATTTATTGGCTCGTCAAACAGAAAGTGCACACCATTTTCCAAAGCAACAATATTTATGTTTGATGACTGAGAAGACGGTTTCAGTCTTTAATTTTCTCCACCTGTCTAATCCTTGTCAGGGTGGTAGAGATGGTGGCCGCCATCCCAGCATGCACTACAAGACCCTTTTTTTGACAAGTTGGAAGTTTAGTGCAGTGCTAACTTAGATGCAGACATTCACACTTAAGGACAAAGCTTCCAGTCTACTGGAATTTCTTCTTTGCCCTTCTGCCACTGTTTCATTTTGAAACACCACTTCTACGTTTGAATACCATACATTAAATTGTTATTGTTAGTTTAAAGGAAGTGTTTACCATTTTAGGAAATTCACATATTCAGTTGCTGAGAGTTACGTGAGAAGATCGATTCTCCTCTAATGTTTGTACATTAGATGTCGCTTGAGCCAGAAGCCGGTTAGCTTAGCATAGCATAAAGACAGCAACGGTTGGGAAACAGCTAGCCTGCCTCAGTCCAAAGGTGAAAAAATCTACCTGTACCTGTAAAACACGTAAGAAATCTGTTAAATTGTGAACTTCAGAGGTGCTGGTGCTGATTTTTGTTACCTTTGCTGTGCTAGGCCATCTGGTTCGCTCTGCTGCCAGTCTTTACTCAAAAGTAAGTTAAGCTAAACTAGCCAGCTGCTACATATTTGCCCTATAGGAGGGGTGACGATCTTCTCATCTAACTTAATTGCAAGACAGCAAATAAGTGTATTTGAACCCCCACCCCTCCAAAAATGTGTTTTTTTTCAAATTTACCCTGTGTCCCTCTTTACTCCCTCTTTCTCCTTCTCAAACATGTGTGTTCTGTAAGCTTACCTTCTTAGAGCTTGTGAAAAGTCTATTTTCCCTTTCTTCTCTCTATCTCAAACCCAGGCACACCACAAAAGGCATATTATAACTGTAAATCATTCACTCATTCTATCTCAGATGCAGTCAGGCTTTGACTTATCTTTTAATTTCACCAAAGGCTTGTTAACTCAAATTCCCTCTCTTTTCTCCCTTGTGTCATATCTCTCTTAAATTGAAGCATACAGTTAAGATACATCACTCTATCTCAAACACAGGCATACCTTTTTAATTGCATAATTAAAAGCTGGTTAAATTCACTCTGCTGCTCTCTATCTTTTCCTTAAAAGCTGGTGTTGCAGGTGTACAGTTATTGATGCACCCAAGCTGTGTTAAAACCTTAAATCTTTTGTTATCTTCAATGTAGCTATGCTTTTAGTAAGCACACATCTTAATTGCATAATAAAGCCTCTGCAAGGTACAAATTTCCTCTTGTTCGTTGTATTATATGAAGCGGAGCCGGTTCAGCGCTGCAGGCAGGGTGATGGCAGTGCACAGTTCAGAAGGTCACTGGATGTGTTTGTGGGTGCGGGTCCAGGGAATGGCTGCGTTACATCACGCAGCGCGTCAGATAATGGCACATTAACATGAATAATGCATCCCATGTTGACAAGCAGAGGGAAACACACAGAGTCTAAATATTCTATAAGGAGTGATATTCATAGAATAGAATAGCACTTTGGGAACTAATGGACCGTCAGGTGTCACATCCTATGATGAAGAGGCAGAGGGGAGTGTGCATGTGTCTGTGTATTGCTGTGGGCCTGCGTGACTGTACTGCTCGTTATTGCTCAATATGGGCTATAAAACCTTTTCTCAAAAAAAAAAAAAACCTTTTTAAATTTATTGTCATTTTTTTCTTAATGCATCTCACTTGGGCTTGTCAGGAGCGAAATGTCTGTTTTAGAAAACACTGTAAGTAGTGCATGTGCGGCATTCACTGTAATTAGATTTCCAGACAGTAGTGTGAAGGAGACATAAGACAAAAATAAAAATGTAACAATATGTTCATACTTTACCAAGACTTACTTATTGAAGTTACTTCTATTAAAAAATGTTTTGACTGGGCTTCTGATGGATTTCTATGGTCAGTCATCTGATGCCTATTTAGAGTTTTTTACTTAACTACTCTATTATAAGTAAAAATCTTGCATTCACTGCTATTTACGTAAAAGTATAAAATCAGCTAAAAGAACCAAAAGTTATTTGTTCATTTAGGCAGAATTCCTATATATAATGAAACATTATTACTACTGATATATTACTGTGTCAGCAGCTTTTTGAAGCAATAGGCTGGTGACTGCTAAAAACCTAACCAACAATGCCTTAGTCAATCTCTCACTACTTTCTGACTTCCTTACCTTGCCTGTGGAACTAAGCCCCAAGCCCATAGGTTCCTACTGAAGATGCAAATCTTAAATGATCAATCACAAATACTGTGAATAGACTAATTTTAAAAAAAGGCAGAGTAAATACCTCAAACAGCTGGACACTACAGATTTTAGAAAACGTTACTCAAACTGCAGTAAATACTGCATTTCCCGTAGACTGTTTCAGCTGCGGACTACTACACATTTGTCAGCAGGACAGTTTGTGTGGGATTGAGTCAAAAGGCTGTGAACAATGGAGCCCTATGGCACAGATGTATATCAGGCTTTTGGAAACACAGACAATACTTAGGATCAATGGATCGGTTCATTTTTGGCTCTGGTCTTTTCATGTGATTTGTTAACCATAAAATAATAAGATGTAGATGAAGCTCCACTACATCATATTTCAAGAGGTGACCATATTTATTTTGTATATGAAATCTTGATCTGAAAAGCAGCCGATAACTATATCTGTCTAATAAATGTAATAAAGTTAAAGGTATAATATTTGCATTGTAGCAGAGGTACGAATGTATTTAGATCCACATTTTAGTCTATGGTAAATACAGTGTTAGTGATCCTGGATTAAAAATGGGCCTGTGCCACTCTCCCAGTCTTTACATCATGGATAAAAATTCACAGAGACATTTTTACACTATGTGCTGATTTCTGTAGTCATGAAAATGATTTGAAATAAGGATAAAATCAACATTATTAACCGTTCCCGTCATGTTTCAGCTGCAGGGGAAATGTTTTACATATCCTGTTAGATTCTGCATACTAGAGGATGAAACACACCCAACTCTCTTCCATAAGGCCCCGAAGCATGACTCCTCTTCATCTTTCGCCCCAAGAGGATAAATTTCATCATTCATCTACTGATTATCATTTTAATACACTATATTCCATATTCAGATGTAGGGCTATCCTGGGAACAACTCCACTTACATAATCCTGCTAAGGATTGAGTTCCATCTATCTATATGATTCGCTATACAATGTTACCCAGCCCACGTCTCATCTTTCGCATCACAGACAGACTGACCCACTTCTTGTCCTTTACTCAGAACAGACTGTGCCTGGAGGGGAGGCTGGCTGCGACATAAGGCCGCTGCAGAGCTGACTGGTTCAGGAGCCCATCTCAATGGGCTCCTTTTCCTCCCTGTCTTCCCTCAAGTCATTACAGCGGCGGATAGTAGACAGAGGGGATGGATGGGTTTCATTCCAACATGGCGCTTCCACTTGTCTGATCATTCAAGGTCACATCGAGCAGATCAATAAGCCTTCACTGATGTATGGGCAAGTGGATAATGTGTGTGTATGTCTGGGTGTTTACACACACACACACACACCTGCACAGGGTCAGATAAAGTGTGTTATCTCAGTTCACAAATCTGACACTAGATGTCAGTGGAATGCAGCACAGGGCTTTGTGTAAGCTTGAGCTGATCAATGCAAGTTCCTTTGTTTCTTTAGTCTTTACACAGAAGAATACCTGCATACATATTTGAAGCCACATAATGTTTTTATCTATTACAAACCTTCCACGCAGCTACTTCAGTTAGAACTCGGGAGCAGTGATGATGTCAAGAAACAATGCCAGTGGGATGTGTTTACACATTGTTTGATGAGTCAAGTTTATTTTTACCCTTTTCTCTAGTAGAATAAAAACATACATACATAAAACTCATTTAATATTTTCATATGAAGTCATTTATCCCCTTTTTTAAGCAGCAATTTTTAGTTCAAATGTGACACATGAAGACAAATCATTCGCTTTTACCACTAGAGATTAGTTAAAAAGTTAAAATTGTTTGTCACTGGAAACATCTTTGATTTTCTAGTGCGATGGAATAACTACATAAATATTTAAAAGTCATAATGTCTTCATGCATTAAAAACTTCCACACAGCTGCTTCAAAGATACCTTGAATGCACCAGCGGTTTCCATGAGGCTAAGTGTATCATCAATATCAAACTTTCATTTAAGATTGTGTCTGCTGTCACAATGCGAGACATCACCGTCTCACAATATAGATCCACGAGATTCAGTGTCGTCACATTATAACAGCAGAATATTACCATGTTGGGGTATGAAATCACAGTCATATCAATAACACCATTTATCATTGACATAATTAGATAGCTGACTGAATGTCCTTCCAAACTAGCACATATAAATTCTATCCTACACCCCTCGCCCCACCTCATTCCCCAAGAAGTCATTAATGTATCCTAGTGTAATATTATCACATGGCTACATTCCTCTTCTCTATCTAATCTAATTCATCAGTCTAATAGGTCATAATTAATTGCTCCATTATTAATCGAGTGATGTCATACCTACATGCCTGGGGGTGAAATGAACTGTCTGTCATCAGGGACGCTGCCTTTGAGCGTCGGTTGTGTGTGTGCTGGATGTGGCGATCATAGTTTGAGCTTTTGCCTGGTGCGCGGCACTCAGCGGTTTCAAAAGCTCATCACACTCAACCATCTACAGATCAAATTTATCACTGTTTGGCGTGACCGTGTGATTACTACTGATTACCTCAGGTCACAAGGTTCAAACATCATTGAGGAGGATATTACACCGCAGTGGGACATGAATATTTAACTGTCTCATTCTGGTGATGCTCTCTCTTTGGCTAACTTGAGCCAGAGGAGATGATGATTAGCCTCGCAGACAGTGCTAACGACCTAGGATAGATTAGAGTGGATGGCCATTGAATATGCCAATGACATGGAGTGGACGGTCTCATTCAAGTAGAGAAGTCTGGTGCGGAATCTGGAACAGAGGAATTAAACCTTTAAAGTTATAATCTTTAAGATTTTCATGAAATCAAACACTATTTTGACGCTATTTTTGGTTTACAATAGCACACAATGTATTTAAATTTAGTAATTACCTTTCTATACAGTAGTTTTCATTGTAAGTAACATCCAATGTGCCATTCCCACAATGTATGGGATTCACAGCTTATATTTCATAGATACCTTTAGTAATATCATCTCACTGATATAAGCCCCACTGCTAGCTGTTAAGTCTCCTAACAGCTTGTCAAAGCTGTATTAAAGTTTTGCTAATGCTAGCCCAACATTTCCTGCTGCGTGTCACTAAAGAGGTCATATGATGCTCATTTTCAGGTTCGTAATAATAATTAGGGGTTGTACCAGAACTGCTTTACATTGTTTCATTTCAAGAAACACCATTTTTTTTGTCATACTGTCTTCAATTCAGCCTGAACATGATCCTGAAACTCAGGGAGAACAACCCCAATCAGCTTCGCAACCTAGATCTGGAGGTCTCAGAGTGTTTGATTCTCCGAGTGACAGAAAGTGACGGTGAATCTCAGAGGAGGAAAATATTCTGGCAGTAAAAGTATGGTGTCGGTGTGTCAGTTAATAAATGCTTCAGCTTCTCTAGACCAACAAAAATCTGTTCCGTAATGGCTGAAGTGAAGAAGATTAACAAACATCTCCCCTTCAGACTGGAAGCTAAGCAGGAAGCTAACAGAACTTATTTTAGTTCAATTTATGGAAAGTAACGAGCAGCTGTATTTTCTTCCAGCCTACCTGTCCAGCTGAGAGAAAAGAGGTGCATCCATATTTGGGTCAGTCACTTCACAATCACAAGGTAGCCCCGCCCTAAAGCCTCCCCTGCTTTCTGGTCTATTTTCCTGTAAATGGAACCATAATTTACTAAATAAACATCATGCTGTGTTGAAGAACATTGAAACTAGAGACTGAGACCATAAACTCATTAGGAAAGTATTTACTGAGATAATAAATCAGCTGAGAAGAAGCCACATTTTCTCATAGACTTCTATACGATCCAGTGGAGTCAAACCCTGCTGGCTGTTAGAGAGAATGCAGGTTTGATACTTCACTTTTCAAACCTGGAGGTTCTTGCTTGGTGAAGACACAAAGCTGCTTCCTGGTTTCACAAATCAGAAACACATTACATTAAATATCAGATTTCCGTGTGGTTTTGAAATAGACCAATCACAGAACAAGATGCAGATTCAGGTCGTCCTCACACAGAGGAGCAGGTGCAAGTGGGGCCACATACAGAGGCTCTGCTGGAGGCGGTCTCCTCTTCGTGGGTCTGGGATTTTTCGTATTCCTGCAAGAGGAGGATGTGACATCATCAGCCACTGCAGTGATGTCCACCCGTCAGTCTGTGTGTGAGTGAGTGCGTGCCTCATTTTGTGGACCTCGTCACAGCTGGTCTAAACGTGCTGCAGAGCCTGAAGGATCAGGGTCTAAGTGAAGACTGGCAGAGACAGACACAATCAGTCAGCCAACAGTAATCAATCCCTCCTGAAGCAATCAATAAGCTTGTCTGTGTACTGACAGCTGTTCTTGGTGTTGCTCAGGCTCAGCCTCAGTTGGTCCATGAGCTCCAGGATCTATTCTAGGGTGAGCTGAGTCAGTTTACTGCTGGAACTGTGAAGACTGAGGACGGAAACACAACTGCTGTTCAACAGGTACCCAGAGGCCTTCCTCACCTGTCAGTCCTCACCTCTGTCCTGTCTGTCATCGCCTCTGTCTCTTGCGGAGCTGGTTGTTGTTCTTGATCAGCTGGGCCTTGATGTGTTCCCAGCGTGTTGTCGTGATTGGACGGCCAGTGGTGAACTGGTCCTTGGGGTGACAGGGACGACTCAGGACCATCTTCACTATTTCCTCAATGGGCCTGGGACACACAGACAGAGACGTTAATGGGGACCCAGGAGTCTCTAAGACGAGTGTTCAGGTGTGTTCCTGTCATACTTCTCTCTGCAGAGCAGCAGCAGCAGACAGGGTAAGGCCTGATAAGACTGGAGGACAGGGACCCTTTCCTGGATACCACTCATCTTTATATTTAAGGTGCTGCAGGATGGGGATGATGGTCTCCAGGGTGATGCTGTGAGCCAGAAACAGCTACCAGGTGCTGTAATGTTAATGTTCACTTTGCACTGAACTGCTGTAACTGACTTAATGTTGCTTTTGCACTCTAACGTTACTGTGGAGACAGTCACGCTCTGCCTTCATATGAGTTAACAAGCGGTTTCTGAACGCAGTATTTGTAGTAAGATGTACGGTTCCTCAAAAAGTAAAAACATTCATTATGTGGAATAATAGAGCCTAGTTTCACTGATATAAGTTAAATATGATATGAAAACCCCTTTAATTGGGAGATTTTCAAGTCAGGTCCATTGGAACTGTGTAATTATTATGTTTACATGATAAGTATTTAATATGTTTATTTTTAACTCATAGCTGTTGTAATCTGTTTTAATATATCTGTAGGTAACATGTATCCGGAAATAGTGTTGATGCATGGCTGAATGTTTCATTTTCAGCGGTGAACATCTCAGTCTTTCAATTGCAGACACAAGTTGCCTCATCTGAAGTGGTTGTAATATGTATTTGAGCATTTTTCCACTGTGATAATGAAAGTTGGTGAAGACAGTCATGATTGGTCTACTGACAGACACAAACAGAGAGAGATGTGCTATAGGCCTTCTCCACAAGCAGCTGACCTGCAGTTGTTACCATAGAATCGTGGGTGAAAAAGTGAAAACGCGAGCTGTGTTTTTTGGGCAGTAAAACATATGGCGGACAATGAAAGTTGAAAGCGGACAGATAGCAGTGTAATGAAATGTACTATGGAACAACTCGATTACCTCTTCCAGCAACTGACAGGTTTGAAGAGATGAAAGGAGAGAAGGTTTGTGTTTTTGTAGTCTATCTCAAAACAATGCTAAAATATGATGCTTACAGTGAAAAGGTTATTGTTGGCTATTAGCAACCCTTCATAGGCATGGCCAAATTGTTGGAATTTAGGGGCAAATCCACTCTTTTCCTTTCATGAAAAAATGTTTCCCAAAACTCCCAAGACCTGGGCTGTGATTCCGTGTGTATTCATATTAATAGCATTGTTTGAACAGGGTGTACTTTTGGGGGAAAAAAATGAGCATGTGTACCCAATGTGTAACAAAGAAGAAACAGACTTCAGAACATGGCTGACAAGTGACGTTAGAGGGAACAGGCATGTGACCACTAATGAGGACAATAGGTTTAAGTTGAGCAGAATCAAGTATATGGTGTATGGATCTCAAAACCTAAATTCCCCAGGACACAGGATTTTAGGAGGCTAAGTTTAGTTGAAGCTAAATAAGGCTTAAGCAGTCTAGTTAAAAAATTAAATGGATATTTGTTGTTAAGTCATTGAGTAAGTTTACTGTTGGAAGGAAGTATCCCACTGCTGCAGCTCAGCAAGTAAAGACACAAAGACTAACTTCTAAAAATATGATATGTTTGGTGGCTTGTCTAAGTCAGACTGCTGAAGTCTCATAACTGTCCTCATTCTCTTACAGTTGAGTCAGATTAATCCAGCGTTATAGAGTTATATAGACAGAAGGAATCATAACAGCCACCAGTAACTCTTAACATTTTGGCATGTGAGTATTGTATCAAGACAGGCTTGGAAAAAATAAATAATATACTTTTAAGTGTGTGTGGGGTTCCGATGAGCATGCAGTGCTAGCTTTCTTTTATAATTATTCTCATTATTGGATTGTTTGTATTTTGCAGTGCAAAGATGAACGGGACATTGATGACGCTCCTCATTGTGGTCACTGACACGGACGCTCCTGATGCAGTCCGTTTCAGCCAAAATGAAAGGTGGCTGTGGATGGATTTGTCTATTTCTCTGGGGGTGGAGATGGAACAGTGGATAAGACACATACGTTTGCTGTGAGAGACCCGGGTTTATTTTCCCATTGTGACACAGCCACCAATGTGTCCCTGAGCAGGCCACTTTAACCCTAGTTGCTCCTGGGGCGTGCGACCTCTGACATTTACATTTCCGCTTTTATTCAAGCGTCGGCCAAATGTAAATGTTAATATAACTCACGTACAAACTCCTGAAATATCTCAATGGAAAGTAATTAAAGAAAAACACAAGAGAGAATCTCAGTTTTATGCATTTGTATTTACTTTTTCCATATTCCCAAAACTTTTTAATATATTCAATGAGCCCTTATTTTCTTAAATGATGAGTCAACACAAGCGGTGGTTGAGTTTATGGCTCATTTAAAACTTTAAGTGTAACAGCAATTTCTGGCAAAGCCCTTTGCTTTGCTGTTGAGAAATGCACTAAGAGGCCAAATACACAGATCTGCATCATAAAAACAAACTGTTGGGAGAAGTTTAGACTGATGTTAGGCATACATTACCCCATTAAAAACTACCTGAGAGAGATGTATAGGGACATATTCATGCACACACACAAACAGAAAATATTTTAACCACCTTGCCAGTGCTGGCACTGTATCATTGTCAACCATCTGCCCCTTTGTTTCAAGCAGCATTTGTAACCTTTCCCAGAGAGAGAGTGAGTGTGTGTGTTATGTGTTATCACTAGCGTGCACACATGCTTGTATATCCAGTGTGTGTTCTGGCTTGCCAAACGTCCATTTGGTTGGGGAGTATTGCCAAGGTGAGGTGGAGGTCAATTCTACACAGCTGAATCATTGAACAGCACCAAGCTAAGCCTCTGCCAAGGCTGGCAAAGCAGTACATAACACAATGTCATCATCTGGGTGCAACAAATCTCGGTGAGGCTTGTGCTCCTAAATGTTAGGGTTGAGTAAAAACTCACACCACATGACATGTTTAATTTCATTTTACATAAATTGGGCTTATTTACTTTTGCTTTCCCGACAGTTTGGTTCTCAGGCTGAGTTCAATATGAAATAAAAGAGATATTTCCTTGTCTCTTTTCACACAGAGTTGACGGTCAAGGCTGTTTATTATTTTTTCTTTATTTTTCTGTGTGGGGCCAAAGATGCTCGGTCCCCACTGAGCGTTCCTGCTTTCATCCTTGGATCTGATCAATAATGGATGGAACTCCCACAGCCTCGCAGGCAGGGATTGCTTGGAAAAAACTTGGAAAACCAGCCGTAATTCTGCCAGCCTCGGAGCGTCTCGCCGGAGACAGGGCAGCGTTTGGCCACCAATTAGCAACAACATTTTACAGTCGCTCGCTGGGTGTGACTGTTTGGAGGCACACTCCAAAGACACATGCACACACACATACAAACACACACACACACACACACACACACTGACAGGCATCTCTGGAGAGCCGCTGACCTACTCCCCTAACCACTTTATTGATCTGTGGGCCAAAGATGTGAAAGTCTATTGAGGTCATCATTAATGATTCATCATATCCAGAAAATGTCAAATGTGGCTTGGGAGCGTAAACATGAATGCGTCAGATGTTATGGACTCATAAACATGTGAGAGCTTTGAAGAAATCCTCAATGCGTCTATATGAATCATACATGTGAGAAGAGAGGATACCGGGTATAGAGACGGCTATCAGATAGGGTGATGCAGCCATTTCATCATGATTTGTTCTGATGTTGTCACTCACTTTTCTTGGGACTCCCACAAGGGAGCTATATGTTATTCTGAATAATCTTCCACTTGGCCCTGTCTCTGTTTTCTGTGTCTTCTGTGTTCGCCTTTGGCATTGTACAGAGAATGAGAATCAATGGGACCAATATAAGAACAGTATGCGTGTAAAAATATGCGCTCTTTGCTTATTTGACGCTTTTAGTCCGTGGAGTTGTCCTTTGATAAATATTCTAGCACACAAACACACAGCCATGTGTATATACAATACATTAGCTATTCCACTGAGACCCACACACATACACGCTATCCCACAGGGACAGATCGAGTGTAGCAGCCCTGCACTCTGAGACATGCAATCGCTGTAGACTTTTAGACCTTTTACACAGCCATGTATACACCAAATACACATAAGTTCTAGGTAAACTTGGATGCCTCTCCTCTATGGCCTTGTAGTGTGAGGGGTCCCTGCGGTTCTTGGAATCATGTGATAAACTTCACAGTTGTTTTCCTACTGGGCCCTTGGTGGTAGTTCAGTAATTTGGGCCCCTCCCCCCACAGCTTTACAGACTGGAGCTTTCGGGTCCAGCACAGAGGTCCATTCAAAAATTCTAAGGTTAGGATTTATGGGTCGGGCCAAGCACAGGCTAGCCTTGTGTGTGAGTCCCAGACAACACCCGAGCAGGGGACATAAATCTGACTTAATGAGGGAAAATCGCTTGGCTTTAAAAAACTGAATTTCCATTTATGAGAGAACTTCATTAGATGTGTATTATTTTTCCTTTTTTAGACATTCACACCATCTCATTTGAATTCACTCTGTATGTTGAAATCACTCAGAATTTTTCAATTATACCACATGTAATGGCAAAGGTTTCACATAGGGCACTGTTATAAAGTTATATTACAGTGCAGTTCTGAGATATTAAGCATCAAATATTTGTTACAGCATATAGTTTATGTTTAAATAAAAACAAAAACTCAATAATACACATGGATATAATAATATAGCATATATGGACTCATTGTTAATTTGAAAAAATGCTAAATAAAGACTAAAAGAGCAATTCAAAGCTCACAAAGCAAAAAAAATTCCCTCCAGACATTTTTAAGACATATAGAAATACTCTGCTTTGAACAGTAAATTGTGTCTGATATGGTTTTTCTACAAAAAAGTTAAATTATCTTGTTAAAATACCTCAAAATTACTTTTGCTCATGTTTTATCATCCAGCCTTATTGTGCTTGTGCAAAAAGACTGGTAATACACAGTGTTTTTGTTTCACGGATCAGTTGGTGCTGGAAATGTGCAAAAGAAGCTTAGCAATGCACCTACAAAGGTGGTAAATAACGCAAAATTTCAAATATCCAAAGAAATTGATTCAAAATGGTACACACACTTCAAGGGTACACACACTGCAGGTTTCCACATCACTCTTCCTTCAGTTGCATACAGGACCACGATTGGCTTCCAAAGTACCTGTGATGGCAGAAAATCGCTCTCATGCATGTACGTGTTAAACTGAGCTTCAAGGTGAGCACAGAGGAACTTTCCCCTTCAGCAGATGAATGTGCCTTCAAGAGTCAAACTCTTCACAAATGTCGTTCAATCATCCACAGTGAAGGTCAAACATAAAAATAAGCAAAACACATTTTTGAGTGGAAGGAGACTTCAAATGCAGTGCATAATAATTTTACAGTATATGGACTATAGGATATGACATACAGCACAAAGAGACAGTGCAGGTCATTCACCAGACATAAACCAACCCTTCCCTGTAATTTCGGCCCTTTCTCTCCTCGTCACTCCACAGTGTGAGCTCTTATTAGACTGGGCCCATATCTCTAACTGAACAATGACTTCATGTCTCTGCAGTTAATTATCTGTCTGATCCATACCATAGAGGAGAACGAATGAACTCCAGCACCGTGTTCCATACATAGGCCACACTAATGTTCTTTCCATATAGGCAGGCACAGGCAGAGTCACGAGACAGAGCTATTAGACCAATGTAATGAGTTTACGTATGAGTAATGGCTGCACAGAGAGCTCTCTGCACATTGTTTCTAAATCAGTTACTCTCCTCATCCGAGTGCGGCAAATCTTGCGACTAATTTTGCAGGTTGGTTGAATGATTTTGAGCAAACCAATTCTGCATATAGATCGCTGTGTTGTACCATATTTGCAGGAATGACCAATGCATGCTGTGCAAGAGGTATGGTGCAGTCATGTACCCTTCTACTGTACGGTATTTAAATTCAAAGAGGCTCTCACTTTCAGTGACATCTCCTGTGTCTGATCTAATACTTGTGCACTATATTGGTCTGAAATGCCGTAATGGCCCCAGCTGTGATGCAGTGTATGTGTGCGTCTTACATCAGTGCTTTTAAACACCTCAGCCATCATTCTGCAGCACTGGTGTTTATTTAAATGGATTTGCCCTGCTTAGGCTGTAAAGAGAGAGGGCATAAAACACTGGGGGCTAGTGAATTACCAGCAATAAACCTGCAAGCCGAGCCTGTTGACGGCGCTAAGCCGAGGTGGGCCAAACTAGGCCATGCAGGACTACCAAATCCCAAAGCTTGCCACTAACAACAGCCTGAATTCTTGATAATTGTCTCTCCTTGTCATCCCTGTTTACTCAAGCCTCACCACTCTCTCTGCCATAATGGATTCAGGGGCCTGACAAGCCATGTTTGATTGATTTCTCTCCCTGACCACTCAGTGGAAGGACTCCTGGCTGCGTGCCAGCTGTACAGTGTGCCGTCCCTGGTGTGTATCTGTGTGTCTGCGTTAGCACACACATTCTGATGTCTGCATGCACAGATGGAGCCACTATAGCATAACCGCCACGCTATAACTCTACAGTAGGATACTGGGGTGTACAGCGCTCTGCCCAGAGGGTGTCATTAACATTTAGAAACAGCCCCGGCATCAGTCGCACTCCCTCTGCTTAGGTGTGTTTAACCTTTCTATATGGAGGGATACAGCTGCCCAACAGAGGGGATTACACAAAGAAATAGACCTGCTAGAATGGAGAAGTATTAAAATGTAAAGTGAAGTTTAACCGAGGGCACTACAAAGAAATCGCATATTTCCATATATATGTTTTGGGTGCGCATGATGATGAAAGTCAAAGCAAAGTCATACAGGTTGGATTTTTGTACTGAAAGACTGGGATAAGTTGGACTGTAGCACTTACCAAATTTTAACTTTTCTGTTCTATTGAGCCAGACTCTGTGCTGTTTCAGGTTTCATGTGTGCCAGGGCTGAGCAGTTCTCATGATTGATGTGCAGGGCTGTCATCTCCGGATCGCCTCAGTTAAGATGATAGATCCAAGCCTGCAGAGAGGTCGATTTAAGTTCACACTGCTGGAGTTTAACTTGCATTGTGCTTTCCCTCAAGTCAGATATTCTGCTGATGACGATGATGATGTTCACTCAAGTCTGACTGAAGGAAGGAGATGCATCCAGTTGGCACAATGGGCAGAGCTGATGCCTTCAATCACTTCATTTCTGTTGAACATCTGTAAGATATGGCTGTGCGTGAGCGTTTGTGGGAGAGAGAGGGAGAGAGAGAGAGAGAGCTATTCTCATTATCACTGAATAGCTAAGCATGGCCTGGCCTGCCAATTATGGAGTGTGACTGTCAAAGTTGTTAACATGTCTATGCGCAGATGTTGTGGCAAATCACTTATATTGATATTGAGTAAATCCACATATTGTATTTGGCTTTCTGGTAACATTTAGACTCATGCTCAACCTTTACAAACAGCTATATAATTAGATCCCTTACAGCACATTTTCATGGATCAGCTTATAATCTTGACACCATTTAAATCAAATATGCAAAACGTTGAAGGTATGTGTTGTTAGTGAATGCTCAAAATGTCACGAAATTACAGTATTTTGTGGCTCAGAGTATGCATCATAATTAAAGAGCACTACAAACACATGCTGTATGTGATCTAAACCCAGTAATCTAATGGTAAATTATGAAGCACGGTTAAATAAAAGGGGAGCTTTAGCCATAGTTGTCAGCTTACACTGATTGATAGACCGCACCAGTCGTGGCAGACAGGGTGAAGTATTGAGTGTGGGAAGCTGTGAGTGTGTGTGTGTAATTGCAGACGTATGTCTATTACAACTATTATCAGAGAGGTAAATCACTTTTTGTGGTAAGCTTACGCTGAATGTAATGCAGCACATACTGTTCGCTATGTCAAATACAGAAGAATGTACATATATAAAACTCTAATTATGGGGTAATCCTCATCCTTCAAGCCTCCGTTATGAGTGGATCCTCCAATGTGGAGCTGATATTGGTACCTTCAGTTATCCCGATGTTAATAAGCTACATTATTACTTCCTTCTCACACATGCTGAAAATCTTCAAGCTATTCATCCTCTATACTTTATCACTGCTCCATCATATTTTAGCAGTTTATTTAGTTTGAATTTTGGGGAATATGATTATTTTCTTACATGCTTAGAGTTAGATAAGAATTGATACCAGTCTGTATACAAGGCTACAGACAGTTTAGCTAAGCATAACTGGGCGAAACAGCTAACCTGACTTGTTAGTCATTAAATAAATTCTCCTTCCAGCAGCTTTAAAGCTCACTAAATAACATATTGTATCTCGTTTAATCAAAAACAGTAAATAAAGCAATTTGTGATTTTAGAGGGTGTTACGTAATGTAGCTATCTAGTTCTTCACAGAACAGTTTATCCGTCTGCCCAGCACTTTGTGTCGAACTTTTCCTTTAAAGTTGTGCTCTGTAGACCACGGAGAGCTGATCAAATGTCAAGTAAGAACAAAAATGATTTAAATGAAATGATATGAGATGTAAGGATTGCAAGATTGAGTGTGCTTGTTTGTGAGATACAGGTCATGCTGTGGTCCACACACAATTCCTCTGAGAGAAAATTGTCAGTATGGTAAACAAATATCACATGACAATATTAAATATATGGCTACCACAACTACACAATGTTCCCTACCGTTAATTAACTGTGGTTTAACAGCTACATGGAGGTTTCAAACCAGCAACCAGCAGCCATGACCCCTTTTCTCTCTCTTGCTGTCTACAAAGTGGGACCTAGTCTGGCTGGCTAGGCCTGGTGGTCCAGTTCCTACACTGGCTGCAGCGGAAAAGGAAGAACAAATGAAAGAACGACACCAAAGACACTAGTGCTTGGACGTAGAATGAAGAGTAAACACCTGGAGCCTGAGCCTGTCCAAATGGAAGTGAAGAGGAAACACAGGAACATTTAGGTCTGACAGGAAGGGGAGAATGATGATGAAGAAGAAGGAGAACTGGCAGATTGAGGTACTGGCCTCTGCAATCTGTCACTGTGAATTTAACGGTAGCTTTACTGCCAGTCCTACAAAACATGAGTTTTGTATGATGTGGTTAAAAATAATAATGCCTTTCTCTGCTGTGTGAACAATCAAAATAAAGGATATTTTCCCTCATAAATGGCCCTTATTTTATTGATGTTGCTGTGCTGACATTTGAGATGAGTGCAACAAACTTGAAGGTGTACTCAAGGCCACAAGAGGACAGAATTCTAACGCTTTAAATGGATATTTCCCATGTGGATTGCTTGTCTTTTATGACTTAGTTTCAACTGCACAACAACAGCTCTCAGCATGTCGCAAGTTAAAAAAAGTGCATTTTATCCTCGCACACCAAGATACTGAACACAGCAGTCAAAGCCCAGCCTGAGATTCTTCATGATGTGCACAAAGAAAGGAAGTTTAAACACAATGAGATGCGCACGGCAGTTTGAAGAGTCAAACCAAGACAGGCAGTCCCGAGGGGTTTGATTACAAATGCTGCAAGCTTTTTTCGCCATCACAAACAAACAAGAATCTGTTCAAAGAGGGAGTCTAATTCAAAGAAAACAAGACAGTAACTTTCATCTTCCGGAGCCTTCATCATATTTGATGAGCGAAAAGGTAAATGCTTTGGTTCTGAGAGCATTAGTGTTACAAAAGTTCTCTGTTCCTAAATCACTTTTTGGCTTTGACATAGCAGGTAAATTGTGCTAATTGAGGACCGTGCAAAACTCCAAATTGAAACGTGCTGTTTGTTTAAAAAATTATGTGACAATTGTCGCAGTTCTGCTTGATAAATCAAAATGTGACATCTCTGTGGCTGCTGTTTATTTCTGTCACATTTAAATATGTGCGACTTAAAGCATGCATGTATGTGTGTGTGTGTTTGTGTGTGTGTGTATGTGTGTGTGACTTCGGCACCAAGACATGATATGGAGTAAATCGAAATAATTTTCTCTCTGATGAGCTTTTGCTTAAGTCTGTCAAACGCCTGGCTTCATGCTTTTGCAAGGTAGTAAGATGACATCATTTCTGGGGCACACACACACACACACACAAACCTGCGCTAAAGGTAAATGCGTTAAGACTTTTCAGATACACTCAGGTCAAACGCTCTTGATATATTCACTGCCTGGGACTCACTGCTTTGAATGACTTGTATGGTAATTTTGGAGAAACTATACATTTAAAAGAGCCCATTTCTCCGGCTATGAAGAGATACGGGTGGTTTAGGTCAGAATAGCTTGTGCACCCATTTTCTCCATTGAACACCCACCGAGTAAGCCATTCAAATCTATACAGCCTCCCCTGCTTCTCTATTCAGTGCTCATTTAGTGATAGAAAGATGGGATGAGATGAAGGGAAAAGCGAGCCGTCACATGGTGTGGGCAAAATCACACACACTGGAGTATATCCAAAAGGAGGTAGATCATTTGAAAGAATATTACAGCTGCAACTTAAAGCTGGAGTCGAGCCAGCAGCCAAAAGACTTGAATTTCACTCTTAATCTGTTACTCACTCTCTTTCTCCCTCCTACCAACACATTTTTTCTTTCCTTTCCAATCTCACTCACTCTCCTACCTCATCATCTAATCCAGCCTGAGGGTAGAGGAGTGTGTGTGTGAAAGATGAGCCGGTTTTAGCCTCACTCTAACCCCTAACTCCCTCCACACACACACACACACACACACACACACACACACACACACACACACACAAACAAACGTGCACTCATGTAAAAATCAAGTCTGTCAGCATACATGCACTTACTGTACATGGGCATCCACCTACACAGAAAGCACCATCCTGACTCACACAGTCCAAAAACTGAGCTCTCAAAAACAAAAAAAAAAGCATTCAAATTGGGGAAATATTACTTAAAAAAAGAAAAATTATCTGCCAACAGAACAAGAATATTTAACTTGCTAGTTAAGGCCAAAACAACTTGAAACAAGTGAAATTCTCTAACATAAAAGCTGCCTGGTAAGAAGAAATATCTTGTCAGAGAAAAAACAAGTATATTTTGCCTTCAATTAAGATAACTTATTTTACTAAGATTTTAGTTTTTGCAGTGCACATGGATATATTGATATGCACACAAACACACACACCGCTGGCATGGCTGGCTAGGTGAGGGCATGCTTTGCCTGTGATTAGAAGGGCAGGGGTTATGATCTAGGCGCTGAGGTGAGCTGCTGCATGTATTATACATTGAACAATGAATCTTTGGAGAAAATGGTAATCCAAACACAGATGAAATATTCATGCCGCATGGCTGTGTGGTTCACCTCTTTTTGCTCTTTAACCAGATAAGATCCATGCGGGGTTAAAGCAGAGGTAAATGAGACAGAGAGAGGAGGGGAGATGGTGCAGAGAGCAGAGGAAAAGGGAGAAGTAATGTAGTGAAGCATGAAATCATGGCTGGCTTGTGTAATTTAGCTCTGGGATGGCGCTCACTGGCTAGAATTTCATTCCCCTCAGGCCTGCTTTTAACACACCCATCCATGCACACAAACAAGTGCAGCACATACATAAAAAAACAAATATGTCGCAAATAATTAACGTGTTGTATTCCACTTATCTTCACAAGGCCATTTCAATCTATTCATCTCTCCTTGGGAAACATTGCTCACATTGCTTCTCCACTACCACTTTACTGTACTTCATTGTTTAATGTCAAACTCAACAACAGCAAAAAGCACCTTTTCCTGTCTTCTGCCTGTCAGAGTCTGACAGAGAAGTCTATTGATGGTGTTCGCCATAAAGAAGGCCACCTACCTCCACTTCCCCGGCCATAATAGACAGTTTCCTCTCTGTCCAACGTCCTTGTGAGCAAACTGAAGTGAAAAACATGAGATAGGTGTTTAGGGTTTTACAGGACTCGATGGATGTCTAGTAAAGGAAACACAAGCTGATCAAGCGGAAAGCCAAGCAGGAATTCAGGTTTCAAGGTAGATGAGTTCCACTGGAGAGAGACGGCTGGTAAACCTTCATATCAGGTAGGGTCAGAAGAAGGGTGTGTGTTTGTGTGTGTGTGCTGTATCTCGACACATTCAGAAAGAGAGGGTGTGATGAAGGGGGTCAGCACCCATCCATAACATTCAACATTTAAGTGAACTGAACTGAGATCTGATATTTTGTTGCTACTCTGATGCTGATAAGCATGACAGCAAAATATTTGTGTACTGCTACACACACACACACACACACACACACACACACACACACACACACACACACACACACACACACACACACACACA
>JAPMOB010243293.1:0-21994 GCA_029875015.1 Lepomis gibbosus | reverse complement strand
CACACACACACACACACACACACACACACACACACACCATCGCTCCGCATCACTAATAATCCCAGCAGCCTTAAATAATTCATCAAGTGTGGATTTTCCTTTAAGTAAATTTCTTTGTTTCGAATGACTCTGTCTTATCACATGTGAATAATGAGAGGAATAAATAAAGTTAGACAAACCTGGAAAACAGAAGAAGAAACAAGGAGCAAACAATAGAATCATCATCACAATCATCAAAAACATTAATATCATTTCATACTTTGCTGTGTGTAAAATGCAAACATAATTTAACA
Source organism: Lepomis gibbosus (assembly GCA_029875015.1). Lineage (NCBI taxonomy): Eukaryota > Metazoa > Chordata > Actinopteri > Centrarchiformes > Centrarchidae > Lepomis > Lepomis gibbosus. The sequence continues at coordinate 21,701 of JAPMOB010243293.1, read as the reverse complement.
AGAGTGCCAGTAAGGTTGATAATTTGCATCAGAATGTGTCAAAAAAATCATGACATCTCGAAATGCAGGAAGCGCACCCCCCTGACACACACACACTCGCTCTGTCTCACGCGCACACACACACACACACACACAGTTTTATAGCTCTCATTTTTCTTCAGTTATGTCTGCAGCTGATTGATTTAATTAGTTTAACATACATGTGCATAATTAATGCCACATATTAACAGCTCTAAATATATCTCAACACATCTTGAGCACACAGTTATTTTCCAGGCGCCCTGAAATAAATCACATAATACTAGGCTGCTTCAAAAAAAGCATAATATTTCTTCATATACTTGAAAACACTCCATTAAATATTAATAATTTACAGCAACACTTCTGAGGAAAATACAATATTTACATCAGATGTAATGGGGCTGTTTCCAAGCATTATTTTTTAAATTTTGCATATTACTACATAATATCCACACAGAGGAAGATCAAATCAATAATTGTATTTAATTCCTATATAAGTTTTAAGTTATTTATCAAATGCACAGGCTACATTTCTGCCTTCTCTTTCAGTTTGTCTTTCTGTTCTCCTGCAGGGAACAGTGGCATCAGTACGTTTGACCCTGTGTTCAGCCTGCTGTTTGGTGGAATGTAAAACTAGTGTTTTCTGTAGCGCCATGTTTTTCTCAAACGCTGGCTGCTTGTCTTCCCACCCAGATCTCACCTTTTCTCCCTTCTTCTTTTTTTGTCTCCGTCTCATTTTTATTCCGTATTTAATGTTACACAGCATCTCCCTAATTGATAGTATCTACCCAAATCACCAGGGTGCTATAGGCATGCATACTTAATTGTTAAGGCAAAAAAACCCCAAAACACTGATCTTTGTCTGAGGCAATCTAATTCAGCTCAGAGTGTGGAATCAAAACGCTGTCTGTTTCTATTTTTTTTTCTTCAAAGTAAAACACAAATAAGAGAACATGCACTTAGGAACTTAACCTCCTTTCCTGGCTCCCCCCTATCCTGGCCCAAAAATCAGAGCGAATTCAGCCGGGCGCGTTTTGCGGTGAGGATAAGCACCGTGGTTAAGGTTTTGCTGATTTTCATGTAATGACTGGCAGCCGTAACACCTGGCACTGTGAAATCTAGAAATTAGCACACTCCGGGGAAACAAATTGCTTTGTTGATGCAGAACGTTATACAGAGGGGAAAAAAACAACATCATTTTGACATTGGCTGTGGATGCACTTGTATGCATGTTTGATTTTTGGTAACTTTTGCAGTTGAATTGAAATAACATACATAACTTGATGTCTTCTATGTGCTTGTGACGTTTTGATGCTGACCAACAGACTGCTGTTTTCTCTTTGTTCTACAATTATAAGTTTGGAGGCAACTAGAGAAAAACAAAGAAATACAGTGGTAATTATAGTTATCCCTTTTCAACTTAAGCTCTTCTGGCCTGCTTCTGACCCCTGAATAGATGTCATTCTTGTGTTAAACTGCTGCCTAGAACAATTAGATTCATCCTACAGTATTATTTCTTTTACTAGAAATAAATAATGTAAAAGTGTATGGTAAATCAGTGCATTGGGATTAATTGTTACATTTATCTCACATATACACCAAATTTGGCCATACAGATATTTAAACAAGGTTTCCCAAGCCAAAAAAGCTCCATTGAATTGAATTGACCTGAACTGGAAAAAAGAGTTGAAAGAGATGGTATACAGAAAGTTTCTGAGCAGGGGCACAGGCCCATTTAGAGAAAACACAAATACATGTTTTAGATTTCACAGTTTTCATGGTTTCTTCTAATATTTATGGTCTTTCCAACATGGAGTTCTAAATGCTGTTACACTTTTTAAAAATTGCCCTTGGCCTGTTAGTCAAATATAAATATGCCCCATTTAAAAACACTGGAATACAATATTCCACGTGTACTTTTTAATTCTAGAATGTAAATTTGCCCCAGGTTGCTAAACATTTCCCAAATTCCCAGAGAAAAATACAGATGACATGGCTTCAGTGCCCTCATCATGATGATCAGAGATGGAAATGCATTTAGACAAGCACTGCACTCAAGGACAAATGTGAGGTACGTGTAAATATTTTAATTTCTTCTGACAGCTATAATTACTGCTTAAGTGAGATTTTGCATGAACATGTATGGTGAGATTATACAGGAGATAAAGTAGTAAAAATAAAATAAGCTCCACCTTGGCCAGTGTTCTAATGCAAATTGCATATTAACACATCAGTAACAATCACTCCTCTGCATTGAGCATTTTACTTTAACTACATCTTTTCAATAAAATGTACATTTTTTAAAATAAAATTTTTAATTCAGGAATTGTTATTATTTTTACACTGTGGTATTGCTACTTTTACTTCAGTGGGCCTGTTTCCAATAAGTGTGACCATTTCCATGGCTGCCACCTCCATCCTTCCCTAAAAGCTAAACCTAAATATCACTCTGGCTCTGTCTATGCAGATACAAACATTAAAACTGGGTATAAAAAGTCTGCTGGGTACACATGGGATTGGTGCAAAAGTTAATAAATCTATGATGTCCGATACAAGGAGCCGAGCCGCTTCCACTCCTGCCAAAAGTCCTTTCCCTTCCAAGCCGAGCAGCGACAGTGGCACATTTTAGAGATCTTTCCCTCTCCGCTGAGGCATCTTCTTATCCTGTCAATCAGCAGCCCGCCTCCACCCCGGCTCTGCGCTGGGCTGAGCAGCTTGGCGGAGATGCAGGGTGATGATGAGAACTCGTCGCAGCCTAGCAGGGTTTCCTCCTCATCAAGCTCAGAACAAAGGGGGGCCCGGTCCGCTCGGCTGCTCTAAATACAGCCTGCAACATGCCCCAGCCAAATGCTTAACACACTCTGCTTTTATATGCAGACGTGAAAATAGAAGTGGGGATGCTGGAATTGGTAGATCAGATGGGTAAAGGCAGGATGTTCAGTCACAGGAAGGAGTTCTGTCGTGTTTCAGTGTGGGATGGAGTGGTTTGATAAGCATTCCAGTACAGTGGATGTTTTCTAACCTTAAAAAATAAGTGTCTTTCTGAGTGAGGAAATTAATGAACTTCTCCTGAATTACATGTCTTGAGGTATGAGATCTTATTTGACATGACCCATTGCAGAGGTTGGTGTCACCACTCTTTAACCCTTAGGAATTTTGTTTACAAAGTTCAGCAGCCATCTTCACAATTTGAAATCATGAATAGATGAAAAGCCAAGCCAATAAGACCCTCCCCCAAAAATGCAAGAGTAGAAGTTTTTCTTTAACAGTGGAGGTGACACTTTTGTAGTGCGGAGTCTGGGAGTCCTCCACCCAAAAATTTGGAGTGTGAAACACGTTATTTCCTGCATTCGAGTGAATTTTTCAATTTCAATTTCTGCCTTTTCTGCATCAACTTATGGTGCAATTTGTAAAGGGAATGTAAAGAGAAAAATTCTAGCGGCATGTGAATTCAAAATCTAAAATAAGAGATTATGATGCAGTATATAAAGCTTTCATGCATTCTGTATTACTTTAGGCTTCCCTCCTCTTTTGTGTCTTTGTTTGGGGGAGTAACCTCTTTAAACGTTATGGTGGCACCTTTTCCTTTCAATGATAAGTGAATTAATTTTAGTCAGTGTATAAATTCCTGGACTTCAATAGCTCCAGCAAGTTTTCTGCTTAAGCCTAGCTCACTCTACACGATTTTTAGCCCGATTAGCCAGTCGGCGAGCTCGGCGACCGTCAGGCTGTGATTGGGGTTAAATCAGTGATCAGTCTGCGGTTGCCAAATATCTGTAGCGGTCTGCCGGCTCCACATCGAGCCAATGAGAGCAGGCAGCTACTTTTTCACTACAAAACACTTTTTACTCCCCTCCAGCTCTCTCTGTAGCTCAGACAATCCCTGCTACCTGCGTGTGCTAACCCATTCTTTCACACAGTAGTTATAATTACTGTCTTTATAATAACAAACAACAGCTGTTTCCTGTGTAGGTTAACGTCATTTCCCGTTTCATATTGAACATGTTTTTTCTTGACAAAACGTGGTTTGGAGACCAGCGTCGGCCACTGTCGTGACACGGCCACTGTCAGCTTGTGTAGTGTGTGTCCCTGTCTCAGTCACATAGTGTGAACGCACAACTTCAAGATCGTGTCACCATCGGCCGACGCTGAAAGTCGTGTAGTCTGCATGGGCCATTATGTACAAAACTTTCTGCACATTCAAAATCTATGCACATATTTGTGCTTGCAAGTCGACATTATCAGTTACACATTTGTTTTTCCAATGCGTGAAAAATTGATGTGCAGCGTGAGAGTGTGTGAAAAGTGTCAATTGCGTGAGTCTCAAGCTGAATGCGTGGATATTTGGAGTTAAATTTGCAAGCAAACGCTGCAACCTTACATTATCAGTCGAACCAATAGTATGCTAAGATACTGACGAAGGCATGTCAACCTGATTTAGTTACATGGAGCACATTTGTGCATTCAATGAAAAATGTTGGCATGGTAGCAGCACCACTCGATGGATGAGGGTATTACCGTTATTCACTTCATGAGCTGACGCATTAATCCAAAGCGACTTCCAATTGCTATATATGTCAGAGGTTTGCTCAGGGACACGCTGGTGGATGTGTCTGAATCAGTGCTCTAAATGGAAAAAAACAGGCCCCAGTAACCCTCCCATATGTTATTACACATAACATATGCATGTTACTAACTCGACTTCTTCCCTTTCCCGTAGTCGTGTGCTTTCTCGTCCCTCTCCTCTCTCCTATCACTTCATGCAGGTGTTTCTGGCTCTGGAGCTGTGGAGTCTGGATCTGAGGTTGCGAGTCACCTGCTGCCCCCGTGTTCCTGCTTGATACCCTCTGCTACGATTATCATTTCTAGTCCTATTGCTATTATTAATGTTATTCTAATCTTTAACATTACGATTATTATCATTAACACTACTATAAATATCTGTTCCATTTGTCATTCAGGCTATAGCAAAATTACCTTTACTGTCTGTACCTCTCTGTGTATATATTGTGTAGGCTGCCTCCCTCCCCTCTCTCTCTCCTTCCATCCCTCTCCCTCTCTCTCTCTCTCTGTCACCCCAACCGGTCGAGGCAGATGGCCGCCCACCCTGAGCCATGGTTCTGCTCGAGGTTTCTGCCTCTTAAAAGGAAGTTTTTCCTTGACGCCTAGTGCTGCTCTTGGTGGGAACTGTTGGGTTTCTGTAAATATCATCATAGAGTATCATCTAGACCTGCTCTTTTATGAAAAGAACTTTGAGATAACTGTTGTTGTGATTTGGCGCTATATAAATAAAATTGAATTGAACTTGTTTGCTTGTCATTCATTAGACTATTGTGTAAGAAAAAAGCTCTACATGGTAGTTAGTTTCTGATTTGTTAGCTAAGTACTAACTATTCATGCAGAAAAACCAGTTCAACATTTCAAATGTTTGAGGCGTCACTTTGTGCTGTAAAGTAATGGGGACGTTAGGGCTGAGGTTGGGGCTGTTACGGCACACTTGGGTCACAAGAACAAGACAAGTAGACATTTTAACAGTATTTTGAATAATTTGATGATGAAAAATATATCAGTGGGGAGGTCTTCTTCCCTAAAAGAACACTTCATTTCCTGCATTCTGGAGACATTTTCCGCATCAATTTAATGGTGGAAAGGTCTTTTATTTTTTATTTATATGAAGGGAAACCAAAGATAGCAGGTGACAATTCAAAATATAAAAATACAATGGAATCTAATGCAGTTATCAGCTTTTGGACAATGTACATTTTTGTTGCATTGTATATGTCTTTATTGTGCATTGTTTCATTTGTTATTTAACATTTCTTTTTGCTGTTTTTCAGAACATTTTTCACAAAAGCTTTCAAAAAGTGATGGAGACATTCTGATTCTGACCTGTCCACAGTGTCCCCAGTGTAATCTGTCAGTAAGTCCAGCCCCATCCAGGCTGTGACTGGTCGGTTCACGAAAAGTAACATTAACGAGCTACATAAAGCACACAGCTGCTTGAAAGGCACCCGAGCTTCTCTTGTTCCTCGTCTCTCTCCGCTGACAAGAGTTCAGGCAGGCAAGAACAGGAACACGTGAGCGTCACGTAGTGCCCAAAGAACCTGATACGGAGAGGGCAGAGGAGAGGACCGGCAGCGTGGTCGGTACGCCAACGAGTAAAATGTTGAGGTGCAGGTACTGTGTACCGGTGCGCACTGGCCCACTTCAAGCACTGGTCTGAATAAGAATCGAACCCCTGGTCTTCCACAACATCGCTATGCTCCCTAGCTAGCATTATGCACCCAACCGGTGACCCTGCATCTGTTTCTCACTGGCTAGTTTTCTTTATTAATATAATGTTATTCACCTTCCATAGTTTTCCATATATGCCACGTATTTGCATTTTTCATGTTTGCACATTATGCATTGTATTGGAAGCAGGTGTGCTGCTCGTCTTGATGTGTAGAAGTCCGTGTCTTTGCCAGAGTTTCCTCATCATCTTCTGTGTGGTTCTACCTCTGGCACTAAAAACAAGCAGAAGACATCGACAGCTAATCATAATAAAAGAACATAGACCTATATAATGACAAGATACAGAATATAAAGAACAATACAGACTGTGTTTAATATGGCAGTTATTTACATGGCCATCAGATTTTTACTTGCGAACATTTACAGTTTAATGCGGAATATGGGATTTAAAAAATCCTTCATGCAAGATGTCACAACAAGCAAGTGAAATGAAGCTAATCAACAAAACAAGAAAGGTTGAAAAGGAAATGTTGCATTTTATAGTCTACGGTAACAATGCAAATGTATTTTAATTTTGACAGTAAAATGTGGTTGCACATTTGGAAAGGTTCAGTAACACAAATGACACCATCTTTGAGTTCACTTGTTGATTTAACGATAACTGACTGAGGCATTGTCTTTTACAAACACGCTATTTGATAATAACAAATACGTCATGCATGTTGGAGCCCAAACATAGCACCCTGAATGTACAAGAAGTTTCCAAACATGCAAAATCAACATAGGATGAATACCTATTTCCTTTTTTTTTTTTTTTACATTATAACATTTCATTTCCCAGTAGAAACCCAAAATAAAAGCATGAGTTATTATTCAACAACATCTCTCCATCTGTGAGACCACAGTTTGCTATCTGTTTAGATACATTTACAGTTACAGTATTTTAAGTACAAAGCAAATTGTGTACACAAAATATTTTAACCCACTTAATTAGGCTGAGGCGATTTTTACCCAGAACCATGACTGAGAATTTTGACCCCCGTCTTTTATAGTGTAGGATCACTTCACGGCCAAAATCACAAGAAAGAATGATTACATCCACCAATAACCAATGTCCATAAGGGCATGTAAGTTTTGTGCAAAGACCTGAAAATGCAAACCTGTCCTTTAATATTTTCAAGCAGTGAGAAGCTCCTTCGTTTCCTCTGTGCTTTGCACTGCGGAGTTCAAGCATTTGTGTCTACACACTGGCTTTTTGAGTATAATTCATTTTGTCACATTACAATGAGAATACTCATATTCAAAACCTGCGTCGACTTTAGGCTGTGATAAAATCCAAAACTTACATGGACACTCATGTAGTTCTGTTTGTACTACAGTGTGTGTGGGTGTCTGTGTACATGGTCTGCGCCACAATTACATTTTAGACTGCATATGGGTGTCCACCTCACAGACGTGAGCAGATGACAACATTTTCATCTCATGTGGCCCCTCACAACTAGGCGGATGTGGAATGTATAATTTAAGCCTTCATTTGAAGTATGGAGCAGAAGCTTTTGTGAACTTACATATTTGCTGTGTCGTACCAAAGTTCCAATTTGATAGAGCTGTCCAACAGAGCAAGTCATCATTTGTTGTTTGTACGTTCATTTCTTGTATACTAACTGCATACTAAGTATATAGATGCTTGAGGTATGCTGTTAGATTGTGCTATGGAGTTTTGAACTCATAAAACACTCAACAAAAATACCTTAAATTCACAATATGTGCAAAACAGCATGCAAAACTATAACATAATCCTACATAGGGAGGGGTAACAAGCTGTGTAAAGATTTTTTTTGTTTTGAAGCCTCTGTATGAGCTGCAGGTGAAACCCACTCACAGGGTCACGATTAGCTAGGCACGCTCCGATACGCTGTTTGCAGTCACATGATTCCAATGACGCTTGACATTCAAAATGGGGCAGGAAGTAAAAGGCAAAATGAACAAGAGGGAGGGAAGTCCGTGCTGTGCTAGCCATTGTTTACTCATTGTGTCATCCAGTTCAACATATTAGTAAAATCTATTTAGAGCTCACAATGACATTTGAGTCAAATGTGTCACCTTTTCAGCGTCTGACCAACTTTAGTTATGTTGTTGAATAATGGCCAAAAAGGGGAAATGACTGAGCATGAGCCTTGCTCATAACGCGTCTTTTTGCCCTTCTACAACAGGCAAACTTCTCCATACAAAACAAAACATTTCAAGCCAACGTTTCAAACCTTCTGCTTTCACCCCCACCTCATCATCCGAGAGGCGACAAAAGAGAAAAGCAACAACAACATGTTAAAGTCCATCATCTCATCCTGTCTGTCCTGCTGCTAATGCGGAAGGGCGTTGCTAAACGGCCCGGCCCAACTTTGGACATCACATCTGTTAAACTGTCAAAAAACATTTACTACACGCACACATACACAGACACAGACACACACACACACCTCCCTCTCCCCTCTAGCAGCCTAATTGCTGCCTCTTCTTTTTCCAGGCCTGTCTGCTCTGGGGTGGGTGCGGGTGGGGGTGGGGGGTGGGGGGTGAAGCCACTTCACCTCTTCCTCCTCTCGATCTCTCTGTATATCTCTGTGCGTTTCTCTCCAGGGCAGCATGCCACCTCAGTTTATGTCGGTCCGACTAGCACTAGAGGAAAGAGAGATCAAGTGTCGCACGCTACACGGACATCTATGCTAATTTGGATACAAATGTAAGTCTGAGCAGAGCCGAGGCATCGGGTACCGCACACATGTCACATTGGCTGCGTTGATCATCTCCATTATGGCCTGCACGCCGCAGGGCATGTTTCCGTCTGCATCACAGTGGTTTACATGAAACACACTTGAGCAGGTCACTTCATGATGCCACTTTTCTGCTTCCTGCTGTAAGTCCAGGTCGACAAGGTTTCAAAGCGTAATTACATTACATCTGTACAAATAGAAACAAATCCCATCACCCACTGCCGCAAACAATTAACATGGGTGTGGTAATCATTTACCCGAAGGCCTTTGAGTGAGTTGAAAATTTTCAATTCGAGGGAGAAAGTCACATGACGCTGAGGAGACGCTGATCAGTGTTGAGATTATCCGGACGTCACAGACGTCTCTACATAATGCTTCAGAGCATTATGAAGAGAGGGCCAGGCAGAGCAGGGGATTGAAAAGCCTCTGGCCGGCGGAGAGCTGCTAAACTTGGAGAAGTCGAGGCTTTTGGACAAATAAACACCCGTATTGGACTGGGTGACACCCTGACAACCACACTGTCTACTCGCAGGAGGAGCTCGGAGTAAACTGCTTTTACTAAATCGGCTTTGTATTTTAGTTTTTGGGATGACAACGTTGATTTATCTTCTCTCGAGCTTCTCTGCAGCTAGTGTAGGTACCAGATGTGCGCGGGTGGTCAGATCTGCTCAGGGGCCTGTTTCTGCCGGTTACGTCACATAACGTGATTGGCTGGGGAGACCCCAGAGCTGTTAAATAATCTTATTGTATGGCTATGAGAGAAATTATACAATGAAATACAGCTGAATGAAATGGTGTGTATGTGATTACAATAATCCTGCTTTCGTTTTCTTGTTCCATAATAAGAGAATGCTGTTGTGCGTAGTGTGACAGCTCATACATTTGGTAGATTTGAACCGTGTTTCTCGAATGAACAAGAATGTGACATGTTGTGTTACCTGACTGCTGGGATAATATCTCAACTGGATTATATGGTAAGCATAACTTCATCTCTATCTCTGTCTAGTCTATCATCTGCCAGCTTATTGCTTAATTTAGCGTATTTGAATGATAGACCAGACATTTCCTAATGTCCAATGATTATCTGGAGTCCCAGACGTGCTGTAGGACTGATGTCATGTACATTTTAAAGCTGTACAGGATTTGGTCATCTCCATTTTTTCGGAAAATGTTAAGAATTCAGAATCCTGATACTTCAAGCCTTCACCATTTCAGCAGGACAAATTTTATTCCCTTTTTCTGTGGGCTGACTGAAATGTTTCATTGGTTAACACGCCAGGTACATTTTTTGCACAGATGGCAATTAAAATAGTTTGCTAAACCCATCGGTGAAAGTCTTGCAAACAACTCTTTTATCACAATGGACTGGTATTGGACAAAAAAAAAGCATGTGTTGTAAAAGAGTGGCGCGGTGAAGTTGGCCAGTGAAACGAGACGAGTAGCAAGAGTAAGTCTTATTTATATCTATTTGTTGGAGCTCTTTCAAGGTGCTGGCAGATTGAAGAATCTGGTGGGCGGCAGAATCACATAGCGGATAGCCTCAGTGTCATCTGCACATACCCACTGGCTCTCCATACAAACATTACATTCTACTTGTGTTTTTAGAATACTCTATATAGATGAAGATGGGGGAAGGGGGGGGGGTCACAGGTAGTCTTTGTCTATGGAAGAATTAAAAATCCTTAGTGATTAAAGATAAAATATACCTATTACAATAACTTCTTCAGGGTGCTTGATTAAAATTACGAAAGTGAGTTCCTTGGGATTTATCATTAGAATCTTCATTAAATATCTTCAAAACAGTCGTGGTCTTGTCACATGGGGACTCAGTCAGCTGCTTGACCTGTTGTGCTTGAATACTTTGGTTTGACACCATGCATCCAGCGCCGTAGCCGAGAGTTTAGAAATACTGTACTGTAATGAGGGCGAGTCCAACTTCCAGAAAAGCAACAATTGTTACAATCACTGCCCAAAGCTCACATCACACTGGTGGATTTATTAATGAAGATTTAAAGTTTATGGAGACATATCAGGATATATGATTACAACTATGTTATCAAGTAGTTGTAAACTATTAATACTCCAGTAATGGATGCTTCATAGGAGAAAGGAGGAGTTTCTATTTGGTGGGTTTACTGGTCATTCTAGGACTTGTGTCGTATAATGACTTCTGTCATCGGAGAGTTCCTCTACAAAGACTATACAGAAAGCCTGTTTTAAAAAACTGGAGGGTTGGAGTTTGAAGTCATGGGCATTTACCATCAGGGCAGGATAAAAGCTATCAATTGGCATCATGGAAAATGTACCCATACGGGGAATGAAAGGTCTGGATGTCTCGACCTCTGCTGCTTCAATTTTGATCATTCTCTAATCTGCCTCTCATGACTTCTCTGGAAAGGCAATACTAAATTATCCTTTTCCTTTACTATATACTTTTTTTGTAAAATATTTTATTCATTTTATAGGCCTGCCACTAATCTCATGTCAGGAAGGAAAGAAAGTGCCCATCACATCTTCCCGGAGCCCACAGGGACATTTTGCTTGGCATCTATGCTTCAACACTTGTTGTATGTCACAGAGTTTCTCTATATGAAGAGCAAATGCTTTCATTACTGCCGGGAATAGATTCTAAAAAACTGGAAACATTGCAAACTAATTAACATTTTAATAGCATAGACGTTAAGGACACTGAATCTAAAAACTATATCCACCTTAACAAAACGCACTGTGTAACTTTAAATGATACAACGTGAACTGCACTTCAGGAGCCCATAACCCTAGAGGTAGCTACAGCCCTCCCTGCATCATTTTTGCAAGACTCGTGTGTCATGTTGCAAATGTGCTGTAGAAAGGAGACTTTCAGATGAATGAGGAGTCACTTAAATGTCGATGTAAATCTCCTCCACGTGTATCATTTTCTTTGTCACCTGCCAATAAGACACTCTGCTGCTAACAATCATGCCTACTGTATATTGCTAGGGTGCAATCCTCTCCCACATTCCCAGGTGAGAACTACACAGATTTCCACAATCTAAATCAATCATCCATCCATACATCTCTCCTATATCCTGCTTACAGTCTGCAGCCCTCCCATCTCACTAAGAAACCCATTACTCTCAGCTCACACTAACCCTGTGCGCGAGATGTACAATTAAAACCTTATTTCTGCTGAAGGAAATTAGATTTAATGAACGGCGGGCTGGGCAACAACAGATGGTTCGTCTTATTGGAGGCACAAAGATAGACTGTTTGTTTGAACGCCTTCAGATCAAATGCCAGTGGTTATCAATTAGGAGTGGAGGTAAGCTCCTGACAACATGAAACAGAGCGGAGGCCTCGCCGCCGTGGCCCTCACCTTCACTGCTGGGAAGGAGATGTTACACTCACACTGACGCTGGGAAGAGACGGTGCCTTTCCATATGCCGGTGTCAGAAATGCTGCACAAGCCCAGATGTTGCGTAATGTCAAACCAGAAATTGTGGGCTAATAAATAAAAAGTGTGTTTATGATGAACTCCACAGTTATTTCCGACCTTACAGCCAGGTCGTCCGGGTGGAACACAGAGGAACACAGCCTCACTTCAAACATAGCACGGGAGTTAAAGGCTTTCCTCATTTACTTTAGTATCCTAAATGTATTCTTAATCATATAAAAATTAAGAAAATAAGAATAATTAAAAAATGCAACATTTTTTGTACTTTTGGGAGCGGCTACTTCCGTGCCGTCATTCTGCTTCAAAGAAAAAAGATAAATGATGATGCCATTAAAAGTGAACTAATTAAGGAAGGCTTCTTTTAAGAACTCATTAACTGCAACCTCATTTACATAATGATGCATATTAATTAAGTTTTAATGAATCTGAATTTCCAGCAAGCCGCATTTCTTTGGCTGTGGAACAAATTGAACAAATTATTTAAAAGTGTTCTTGAATCTACTTTTCACACCAAAGGGGAGAGAGAATGCAATCATTTGTAGAAAATCATTTTTTTTTCTCTCCCCTCTCCCCAGCCTGTGCCCATCTGTTAATTATTTTTAAATGTAATCATTTACCCTTTTGTTTCACTCCCTTCCAAACTGAATCGGGAGGTAAGGGACTGGTGCTAAATATTGCAGAGTGAGTAAAAGTCTGAAATGTGTGATTACGAGGCAGATGAAAGATTGTGTTTTTGCTTGTTGTCATGTGGGACGTGAGGCGCTCAACACTTCAGTGGACTGTCTGTTGCTCACTAATGTGTGCAGTGCGTACTGACTGTACAAGCCATCTTACTTCGGGGTCTGCATGTTTCCTGTCACCTACAAATACTGATAGGGACAACTTAAATTGTTAAGCTTTATCTGAAAGGTATCAGCAACTGTAATGACAAACCATTTACAGCAGAAATGTCAGACTATTTGGGAGAACCTAAAAGAAGACCAGCAAACTGCAGACTGAAAACAGTATTAGCTTCTTTTTTCCTGTATGGATTTAAATAACTCATAAGGATATCAGATCTGGTGAAATCCCGGTCTAGGATTATTTATATTATTTCCCGCAATGCTACAAGACTGGCTAGAAAACATGGCAAGACAGTGAAAATTTCGGAAAATGGCAGGATATTAGAACTACTGAGGTCAGGACTTTGGAAAAAGTTTGAAAATAATATAATAACACTTTGTAACCTGAAGGTAATTGCAAAAAAACCTCTACACTGAAGTTTAGTCCTGTGCTCTACCTAAACCCCCCCCCAGAAAACAACAAACAGAGTCAGGGAAAAAAGGCATCACACCAGACTAAACAGCGACAGAAGCATTTGTTGATCTTTTGGGTACATTTATTTCCAATCAGTCGTCTGATACATCTGCTGACGTGGCATGGAGCCTTCATCATCTCGGTTTTTGTCCCCTGGAGTCTAATTTAGAGAATTTTGTTCATGTAGAACTTTTAGTGACTGTGTGAGTGTAAACTGGACTTTCATGGCACTCTGAGACAAATAACTGTGGAAAGGACCTCAGCGTCTTCAGTGGCGACTTCGGCCCAGGGAGTGTTTATGGAGCAAAGGTGCTGTCAGGTCATAATCTGTTAGTGACTCATCATGAATCCATATTTTAGCTGATGACTTTATAAAGAATTTGTAGATGAGTGATCCAATTAATTACATCATCAATAAATGCTAATAACAGATACATTATAGTAGTTTCAGTAGCATGTTTGTACGTTTTGTATGTGAAGGTACAATATTGAAATACATGGATGGTAGGGGTGGGGGGAAAAATATTTTACACACGGACAACAAGTATTGATCTTTTATTATATAAATTGTACATGACTTTTTTACTTTTTGGTACTATAATAATAAAGTCAGTTGCTTTTTCAGTCCACTATAAAAAGTGTTTATCTTTTGGGGACACAATTTGAAGTTGGAAAAAAAGGTAATAAATTCCAATACATCGCAACATGTTTAAAATCACAAGTACATCGTATCGTGACATAAGTATGGTGACGAAGGTATCGTGATAATATCGTGTCACGGGGCCTGTGGTGGTTCCCACTCCTAATGGAGGGGAGTATTTTCATTTTATGCCACACTTCTACATTTTACAGAGACGTGCTTACAACCGGACTACACCTGACCCCGTTCGGCCATGAGTTCACTGTTGATCCCATTGCAGATCTTTAAAAGATTAAAGTTCATTCCACTATTATTAATCTGTTTGTTGCGATTCAGATTAACAATATAATACTAAGCAGGAGACTGTACTTATAGCATGAAGTCAGCAGCTGCTGCTGTTTGTGATGTTCATGTGGTGTGTTTTCAGGCAGAAAAGACAAAACAAAACCTCTACAAGCCCAGCCATGTTTTCCAGGAAGGCGCACACACACACACACGCACACACATACACACACACACACACACACACACACCTGTTCGGCAGGTTAGTTTGGGAATAGGTTAGAGCTCTGGAGATGGCAGGAGGACTCTGGGTCCTTCACGGATAGACGCAGGCCAGTGCCACAGGAGGACGCTTGAACCAATAGCAGCGTAACACAAACAGCGCACTTCCTGCGTCCGCCGTCCCAGAGGATGATTGGTGGAAAAGTCTCAGAGGGTTTAAAACCAACCCACTCGCCTCCACCTCCTCCTCTTCTTCCCCGTGGTGAGCTGGAGGCCTCTATTGGAAAGAAAAAAGAAATCGACGATGGCGTTGGCCGGGTACTTCTGACAGCGAGTGCCTACCTCGGGGGAGGTCAGAAGTCAGCGATTCATACGAGACAAGCTGGCAATGCAGTGTAACCGAAAATGGAAAGCAGATGTTCGTTAATTAGGGGAAATGTGACTGACAAGACTTGAGCGTCGAGGTACATGAGCTCGCCCGCCATCCAGCAGCTGTTGTTACCCGACTTCATTGTCAGTCTCGTACACAAGTCACAGCTTCCCCGCCGAGCCGGGCCCAGACGCCCAGCACCCACAATTATCAAAATAGAATTAAGCTTGATTAAATCGAGCAGATTTTCTCCTGAATATATTTTTAGCGTTTTTGTCTGTGTGTGTTTTTGTGTGAATGAGCAGCTATACTCACACCACCTTTGGGATTTTGTTTTTGGCTTCCTCCTCCCCCTTTTCCGCTCCTCTTTTGCTTCCATCCTCCCGTCTCAGCTGCGTGAAAGTGCTGCTAAAGACAGACCTACAATGATTTACAAAAAACAAAAACAGAAAAAGATTTCTCATTCGGGAAATTTCCCTGGATCGCTTTCCTGTCTGATAAAAAAGTACATTTTCACCTCCCCGAAAATTGCTCATATACAATTACTAGTGAATGGGAAAGCTCATCTGCATTTTATTGCAGCCTTTATGTTTGTAGAAGTCATTTTTCATGCTTAAAACCTTCTCGCAAACAAATGCTGAATGCTGCAGCAGAGTTTGCCCACTTAAGTCCACGGTCACTGCAGTAAAATACACGGTGCAAACACTGAGAGTCCTCCGGTGGACACATGAAATGGATTTCAGAGCTTGGCCCTTAAGGAAAGGCGCTGCACCTATTGGCTGAAATTTACATTCTGCCCTTTGATTACCAGCTAACTTTGTGGAGAGGAGGTTTTCACTGATCTGAGTATAAGTGTATGCCCTCTATATCCCCACAAAAGCGTGTGTTTCTAATAAGATGGAAAAGGTACCCAGGACCACACACACACACACACACACACACACACCTCTGGTCAACAACATCATCCTGTGAAATTGATGAATGGCTAGACATTAGGCACATTCAAACAACAGATGTTAATTCACTTCACATGTGCATTATCAGATCATTTGTGTCAGGCAACAGAATATGAATGACACAGATTATCTCAGATTTGGGGCCTCTGCTGGCAAACCCCGCCATCCTCCGGGCCTCTAGGTATCACTCCTGATTATTCCGAGGGTGTGTGTGTGCACGTGTCAAAAGGTGCAATTATTTGTGCATGTGTGAGGGATGATGTTTCTGCAGAAGGACATGAAAGCCCCTTTGCACCTGGAGAGGAAAATGGTGCCTGGTGGGACACAGAACCGCGGCCCGTGCACTGATATAAATGCAGAATGAGCTTGCACGTGACGTAACTCCCCCTCTGGTGGCCATGTTGGCGGCCCTCAGCTCTCGGGCTACAGTGGCTGTGAACAGCTGTTGCGTCTCTAAACACACAGCTTTGTGGTCTCAATGGAATGGAAGAGACATTGTTAATTCCTGCACTGTTTTTGACTCTAAACTGATCATTTCACCATGGATTCATGGGATTTATTTGTCAGCCTATAGGTTAGCAGACTACGTCAACCAAAATTGTATTGCTGTTATTATTAGGTTTTTTAAATAGATATCCCAATGAGTTCTAACAGCCATGACACATGATTCAAACAGCTACAGTGCAGGAGTAAAGGAGTAGTGGCGTCACTACCCCTCCCTGATTTAAAAAAAAAACTAAACAAAAAAACTGAACGTAATGCCAAGGCTATAGCACTAGTTCCCTCCAGATGGTCTGGAAGCAATTCTAGAGGGAGAAAGTTGTACCCCTTCCTAGAGGGACCAGCTTGCTCCTAAAAGTGAGACATAATCTACCATTACAATGTCATTGTCCTAATAAGGAGTTAAAGGAATTTGATTTTCACCTGGTCTAATAATAATAATAATATATATAATAATAAATGTCAAAAACACAATGTCCTTAAACTTCTGGGCAAATCTCTGCATTTTCTTATATTCATCACAATATTCACAAAATTCAGCAAAGTGAATACGAACACATGTCATCCCCGCTGTCAAAGTGTTACATCATCGCTCCCATTTTTGTTTGGGTCAATGCTGATCTTGTTAGCTCACACACAGCAACACAGCAGACTTTCCCAGGACTCAGAGTCTGGTACTGCTCAGTTAAATCCTGTCTTCACAACTGTAGTGAATGAAAGCCTGGCAGAAGTTATTTTTATTCTCTTTACCAAACCAAAGCAAAGGAAGAACAACCCTCTCCCGACTCCTACAACAAGCAGCGTCCCCGGAGGGCTACAACCGAGGCAGCAAAACAAAGAGGAATATTTCAAAAAAAAAAACACTGTGTAGAATAACTCAGGAATTTGAAAGCACGTCGGACTCCAAAGGCAAAGTGTTGCACTAGCAGCCACTGAGGTGCTGTAATTAGGTCAGGTGAGATGCAGGGAAAAAGTTTAACTTTGTGGACCTCTTTATTTTCTTTAGTCTGTTTCCCCCTGTGTTTCTCCTGTACCATCTGCCAATATAGAGACACTCAGTCCTCACTAAGATCCTACCATACACTCTATACCATGCTGGGGACACAGGAATGTATAAAAGGAAAAAAAGCTCCCAGAACCAGACAATCAGGACACCTTTACAAGGTAAACATGTATAGTTGACGCCCCCAGGTATGTATGAGATGCTTCCAGGAAGCATGTGTATGTGACGCCCCGGGGTGACCAGAAATGCGAGTAGTGCTCCCGGTCGCTAACTAGCTAGATAGCTAGCGATGTTTTTGTTTACGGAGTGGAAAGCCAACTTCAAGGCAACTTCCCTAACCTCAACCATGACATTACTTAGTGCCTAAACCTGAGTCAGTAAATATATGCAGGTCGACCGTACAGCTGTGCATATCGGCCGATGCGCTAGCAGGTAGGGTTAGCCTCTTTGTGTTGCAACGCTATTGCAAACTGCAGCGTATGCAAAATCATGCAAAATCGCAGTTTTGCGTACAACAGACACGGCTTTTCCCAAGCGTGTATATGTGACGCATGAGATGCGATCGGGTGGGGATTCCTCCAGGGGCCGTGGTCTTGGTTCAGCTCCTGGAAGAACAACAAGAGGAACCAAAACATTTAGCTAAAAGAAGCCAAGTGAAGCTGGTTGATCACTATCAATCTGTTAGACATTACATGGTAGCTTGCATGGTGGTAACTGAGGGCTGAATCAACACTTACATTAGATGCATAAATAAATAGATAGCATAAGTTCTAAAAATAGTGATCAGGGATCACTAGTGCATTTGTTATTAGGCTGCATACGATCAAAAGCTAGCAAGCCTAGCAAAACTAGCCCGCTCTCCCCCAGCAGCATAATGTTGCTTTAAACTTGGGGTTTGATCCCACGCTCTTGTTGCTGTGAAGCCACAGTTCTATCCACTGGGCCACTGTGTCCCAACAATACAGCAACAACATAGCAATACTGACTAGTTTCTCTGTCTCACAGAAATAATCTTCATTCCACTTTGCTGATTTTTAAATTAACCATAAGCTACTGTCAGTGAAACTCAAAACTTCTGCAGGTGTTTCGCCACCTCAAGAAACTGGGCAGGGCCATTATTTGAAACTTTAATGGACAATATTCGGGAACTGGTTTTATTTGAGAATTACAGTTGATGAATTTTGAACAAACTCAAGATAGCATGTGAGAAGATAAAGTGTTTTATTGATCATCAGATGTGGGGAGATCCTCGTGGAACATAAGCTTGTGATTTATGGTGCATGACATCAGCAGCACTGTTGCAGGCTCTGCCTCCTATGACGGGAGCACAGTCGACTTTTCAAGTGTCCGAAGGTGCTGGCCATCCTTACAGTTGCCCTTTGGGGCTAAGTGCAGCATCAGGCATCTGCTTGGCCTGATCAACCCCCGATGCAATGGGACCAGAGCAGCTGGATGGATGTCACATGGCTCTCTGGCCATGCCTTGGCCGCCTCTTTAGCCCCAGAGGGCTATGGGAGGTGTCAGGCTGCCAGTGGTCATTTGAGAAGAAGTGTCCTTAGTGAGGAAGAGCAGCCAGGCGGTAGGGGGGGGGGTCCAGTCGTCACAATCAGGCAGCTGGACACAACACGATGATCATCGTGACATCCCAACCCCCCCACCACACACACACACACACGCTCCAGACAGGGCTGGCTGTAATGGAATTAATTGAGCCGGACAACACAGAGGGACAGCGGTGTACCCATTCAACATCTGCAAAATATGGTAAGAAAATGCTGTGGTTTAATTAGCAATGAGGTCTGAACGATCAGGACAGCTCGTTTACAGACAGGACAGTAATGGTGTCATGTCTCAGACAGCTAATCGCTGCCTCTGTATGTGTGTGTGTGTCGAGGTTGATGTTATCTCTCCTGACTCTCCTAAAGCAGGACGGAGGCTGACCTTAATTGCAGTAATTTAGTTAGTAGCCATACTGTATGACTCGCTGGCCAGACCGCTGCCATCCGTCACCCGCATCGTTCGTCCTCCAATCAAAAGACGGGAGGGACTAATGAACAAGGCCAGATAAACACTTTCATTAAATAATGAGAACAGACTGAGCGTCCATGCAGTGTCCAGATGATCAGGCCTCATGACAGGACCACGGGGGCTCGATTGGTCTCGAAAAGCGAAGAGTCCAGATCAGCAGGCGGAGATCCTCTACTTATTTCTATCTAAGAAACAAGGATAACCGGGTCCAGCCATGTAGCTTTGCATGTGAAAGCTGAAACTAATATGTGAGTGTGCACATAGGATTTGTTGCGTAGTCATGGGTAGTGCTAGTCAACCTGTAAGCCGGTTATTAATCTCTTTCTGGAGGATCTCTGTCAAGTCTGAAAAAATAATTCTGAGCTTGAGCAGAGAGATTCCCTGAGTTCTAAACTGCAGTCATGAAGTTAATGATAGATGTAGGCATTCACGAGGCAGAGAGGGGATGACGAAAGATGCTTTGCATTATGGGAATGGGAAGGATTGTGTTTCGTCCTTGCAGAACTAAAAGTCTTGACCTCTACTGCACCTATTTGAACCATTCTATTTTTAAATCCATGTTTTACAACTTTATGAAAGTGCAGTAGTGTTATAAAGTAGTTCACTAAACTGAATTAAATGTTTTTGTACATTTAACACTTAAAGAGTCATGTAGAAAAAGTTCAACGGTTTCTTTTTGTCATCACACTTAACTCTGGATCGAGACAAACATTGGCTTTTAAACAAACATCTATGTGTAAGTTTAAATTATACTATTTAAATTGCACCTAATGTCGCCATAATCCCAGAAAAAATATATGCGCGTAGCTCTTATGGTGGGACACAGACAAACAGAGGGTTACAAAGAGGTAGTGGTTTTGAGAAAGTTTACAGTATTCTCAAATGCTATTTTGAGTTTGGAGTTAGACCCCAACAGAGTCAGACTGTCTGTTGTGAACAGGGAGGGTATTTCAGAGGAAGAGGGCATGAGAGGAGAAGGCCCTGCAGCCAGCAGACTTCTGGGGACAGGCAGGAGGTTTAAGGAGAGCAGACAGGTAGAAAGAGGCAGGAACATTTCATTAGTTAAGATTCTAGCTGCAGAATTCGTAACCATTTGGGGTCAAACATAACAAAGAGATTCTTTTCTGTTAAACTTCGATGTGCACTTTGATTTAGATGTACTATCTTGGTGAAAAACAGTAGCTAAGGTAAACTGAATAAAATGTTGCAAAGACGAGTCCACTCAATTCAATTTTATGAAAAATAAGAAGAGAAAAAAAAAGGGTGGATGGTTTTGAATTTGGGGTTTCTTTCAGAGCAGTAAAAATGATAGTGGGCTCTTGTTTTGAACACAGTAATAAAACTTAATAATGAGTTGAATTCAAAGACGCTTTTCATTGTTCTGCTCTCCCCGAATGCAACGCCACGCTAACTGCAGCCAATCAGGCGAACAAACAAACAAGCCCTGCACGCAGGCCAATAACAAGTTATCTATCCACAATTTTCACTGTCCCTCTTTCATGAGAATGCCTTTTTTTATCCTCTTTTCTTTTCCTCTGGGCAATCTTCCACTCCTCATATACATCTGTACAAATTGATTTCCTCTTTACAAGGGAAGATAATGACTGTGGCAACAGAAATACCTGTAAGTGAGGGATAATTACACTGCGAGACACCACCCGCTGAGTCCCTTTCTCCAAGCCCCCCAACAACATGAATTTTAAGCTTCAATAGCACTCAACACCGTCACACCGATGAGTCCGAGATTTGATTAAAATTATAGTTCCTTTTGCTCCTACTTCATCTATTAAGATAAGCATCTTGTTCAAGACATTTTTATATACATTTGAAGAGGGGCCGCTACAATTTAACATTTCTACCCTGCTGTTAGACATGAAAGGGAGCGCAGTGGGGTCCATTCGTCTGTTAGCTACCTGTACAAGGCTGCCACGGACAATTGTGGGTAAC
>JAPMOB010243292.1:0-22425 GCA_029875015.1 Lepomis gibbosus | reverse complement strand
ACACACACACACACACACACACACACACACACACACACACACACACACACACACACACACACACACACACACAATGTATCTAAATTGTTACTATCATTATTTTTATTTTACAGACTGAGGTTGCAACTTTTGTAATTATCTGTAGCAGATGAGTCTGAACTGCATTAGTCAGAAATCAGCAGTGGAGTTTGTCTAAAACCTGACACATAAGCCTAATATCCTCAAAAAGTTTAATCGATCTAAGCTGATTTCTGACCCTCAGTTGAAAATGTGCAACTTTTGGGTCTACTGCGAAACTGTAATCTGAGCTGGAGGGCTGGTTTCACTAGCGAGTGCTCATTTCCTCCAACCAACCAAGACACACCACAAAGCACCGACTGTTCATCTCAGGAAGTAAGTAGGTGAAAGGTGTCTTGAACATGAAGACGCTCTACAACCTCTCGGTAAGTATGAATAGGTATTTTGATATTTCTGCGCTACAGTTGTGCATTTTTTATACCAAAATGGAGTTCTACTATAATGTTTGTTAACTAACGTTAGTCATGGCATGCAGCCTGTTGAAAACCTAAAATCGAGACGGCGAGGAGTCTCACTCGCCCCTTGATCATTTGAATCAATCAGATAATCCCATTTCATTGATTAATCAATCACATGGCCGCGCGCAGACGCAGATATCGCCTCGCCTTAATAAAAGGGGACTCCTGGCAGCATCTTTCAATAGCACACGTTTCTGTCAAATCTGTGCATGTGGTTAATGATTTGCCAGTTATTTTGTACTTAGTACTTGAGCGTGGAGTTTGGAGTCTGCCCTCCCCTCTGATAAAACATAATAGGGGAAGCTTGGACTTGCGTGGCCTTTCTTTTTGGCTCTTAGTGCCACTCCAGCCACTGACTCCCCTTCTGTATCGCTTTTTATTCTTCTGGATACAGAGAGAGGACACACAATGTTAACTCTGTTTGTGTTCTTGCTTTGTACAGCCGCCTCTGTCTCCACTTCTGCCAAAGGTGAGTTTGGAAACAATGTTGTGACCTTCTGTCAGTAAATGTATAGATTGTGTTAGTAAGGTGTTTGGGGCCAACAGACACACTATTTATTAAAGTTTGAACTAATTTATGAGGGACAAGAAGAATGCTGCTTCTTTTACAATTAATCTAAATGTGAGAACAGGATCAATTTGTTGCTCAAAATGAGTTTGCCACAGAGACTGTAAAATCCCCAAATGAATGAACTGTTGCAGGAAATAATGCTGGGTGATATTACAGTGCCCAGAGTCAGTGGAGTAGTTTCAATCAGTGATGCTTGGTGACATCACTGATTGAAAAAGGTTTAGTAGATAAAACATATAACATATATATATATATATATATATTTTTTTTTTTTTTGTCACTTGTTGACAAAAGTGTGTCACTTTTTGAGATGAAGGTTGATTACACCATTCGTTACATGAATTCAGTCTCATGCCTCAGTGACTGGTGATGAAATCAAATACTGACACGTCAGTCTGTCTTCTCCTCATGGCCTAATGTCATTTCTAACGAGGAGCTTGTCATTAACAGAGCAGAGGAGAGATTTTTATCTTTGAACACGCCTTGTTGAAAGGCCGCTGATTGAATCACCTCAACACTATTCACAGACATTATTTCTGGAGAGGAAACCAAAAAAAAGAAAGAAAATGAAAGGCAGTTTGTTCAGTGGAAGTTCTTTCAAGTCAATACCCAAAGTGTATTAACCGAAGCTGTAAAGCACAGAAGTTCACACAAGTTAAAGATATATACCTGGAATTACATATTCTGATACAATACTGTCTTGTTATAAGAAACCACATATTTGGTGTTTGTGTGTGTTTTTTGGTATAAAGTTATCATCCTCTATTAACAGTGTTAAGTATGTAGCTCAGCATGCTTTATTTTTTTAAATGACCTGAATGACAGATATAGACCACAGGTTCCAAGTCTTCTGGTTTGATTTCATTCAGCACCTTGAGTGAAGTTACTTACATTGATAGTAAGGTAGTTAAAAGCGTGAATTGCTTTGAAAAATATCCTGTGTAGTTCACCTATTTGGTAGCGAGAAGCATCTTTGACTTGAGAGTTTTGCTACTTTTTAAATGTATGAGGCCATCGAAATAACATTATCCTTTCAGAAAAATCCAGGTTTGCTTATTTTTTATTTGTCATGACAATACAGCCATTGCTCAAAACTCAAATCTAAGATTTTAGAGCTTGAACACACTACCAAAATATAGTTTAAATATAAAAACAGTCACTGCTCAAAACTACATTTTTGCATGAGGATACAGTGACAAACAAACGAAGATGACTGAATGTTCAGGGGGATGAATTACTATATCAAGTTTCAGGTTTCTATTAGCTGATATTTATAATGT
Organism: Lepomis gibbosus; assembly: GCA_029875015.1. NCBI lineage: Eukaryota > Metazoa > Chordata > Actinopteri > Centrarchiformes > Centrarchidae > Lepomis > Lepomis gibbosus. Next base: position 20,038 of record JAPMOB010243292.1, on the reverse strand, counting down.
CCTGACATGAAATGAAACCAATGGTATAATGAGAATATATTTGAGAACGTGTCTTTAAAGCTGTAGTATACTTTGGGAAAGGGTTTGCAGTAATATAAAGCACCACTCTCCACTCACAAGCTGTGTTTCCTGTGTTTCTTCAGGTGGTGCTGCTGGACCCCGGCTGAACAACAACCAGCTGTATAAATTCAGCTACACCACCGAGGTGCTGGTGGACAGGACCAGGGGGTCAAAAGAGGGCAGTGCTGGCTACAGGATCTCGAGTGACGTGGACATCAACCTAGTCTGGAGAGACCCTAGCAGCAAAGATGACCAACTGATTCAATTGGCGGTATGTCAGTCCAGTCACATGTTGAGACTGAACTTGATGTCATGTCGTAGTACATTTATATGCACTTCAATCAAATGAGTTACATTTCCCTTAAATTTATTGGCATTGAAAGGTTGAGTCCTAAAAGAGGGGGTAACATAATCAACCAACTTTTGAGAAGGGAAGCTTTTTGGATTCATGAATTAAACACTATTGAACCTCATGGACTGAATGAGACACTAGATTTGAGCCCATTCTTGAAATGATGATTATCATGTCTATCTCTGAAGTGGGTTTTTTCCTTCAGAGAAAGTTTAGNGAGGGATATATGCTAAAGGTAGAAATGTCAGGCTATTTTGCCTTATGATATTTATGAGGTCTTGTAATGTTGGAATTTTGCCATTTATGTCATGACACTTTGTATAAGATGCAGTTTTGTGGGAGTAATGCATGGATTGTGCTTTTAAAATGACCTGCGCAGTATCTACTTAGCACACCTGTAAGTGCTTTTGTAATTTCACTGTGTGAGCCTGAAGAATCAATGGGCGAAACGCGTTGCTCACAAATAAAGTAGTAAGTCCGAACAGTGTGTGGTAGTTTGTTTTTGATTTTTGAGTTACATGAGTGTTAGGATAATCCATTGATTGGAAACGGGAGTGCAGGCTTTGACTCGCAGTACTTTATCTTTCATTCAAAGATCTCAAATGTGAGGATCGAACCTGTGTCCCGTCGATCAGAGAAGAAGAACGTCCTCCATGGATCCACAGTGGAAAGTGTTTTGGGGAAAACCAAACTAGCAGCTCTGACAAAACCTTTCTTGGTGCATCTGAGAAATGGAAAGGTAAGAGCGTTAGCCTTGCTGTAAATGTATATCCTTTGTGTTAAACAATATGTGTATAAAGAATATAAATAGTCCTTATCAGTGGCACACCACTTATTGGTGGTATTATCTCCTCAACCTCATATTTTTTAAAGAAGTATTTAATAATAAAACACCTTTTTGCATAGATTGAATATTTTTAGTAAACACTGACATCATTTACATTCTCTCCAGGCAAAAGAACAACAGTAGCAGTTCCTGATTATGATATGAATTGTTGTTTTCAGAAAATTTATAGTCTTATACAAAATGTTGCAAAGTCAGTAGTGTACTACAAGCGCTCCACTGTTTTCTTCAGCTAATTAATGAGCTTCCATTCATTGTGCAGGAGTGATGATGCTGGCAGGGAAATACCACACAGATGTGTGTGCGTGCAAAGGTCTGCAAGGTTCAAAGGGTCAATGAATGAATGAACAAGTCTGACACAAAGAGTGATTCTGAGATCGGTGGATAAGGCTCGTACTGTACTCTTACTAGCTGTGAGATGTGTGGGTTCAAGCCAAACTCATTCACTGTTATCACATCATTATCACTATACTATCCAATAATGCATAATTGCCACTGAAAGAAAAATAACAGGCTGGTTGTTAGATATATCATTTAAAGACTCATGGGGAGAGTCATATACACCGGTTTATAGCCAAGTATTGCTGAAGAAAGTGCTGGCAAGCGTAACAATTTCTTCAGTGAGTAGTGAAAGCAGTGAAATTCAGTTTAGACATTCATGTCCCCCATGAGATGAACTCTGATCCACTGACCTTTCCTCTAGCACCATCGTCAGGTCAAAAGTAAATGTCATCCGATACTTTGCTTTGTGACCAAATACTTGCAAAACTAATGGCACACACACTTAACTAAGATATTTAACATGGTACAAATCATGCCTGCTTAGCATGCTGACCTTAGCATTCAGTGTGAACTGCACCAATTTTTTTTTTTACAATCTGGCAACCCAAAATTTGTCCTTATTATTGCCTTATAGCAGATCTATACATCATCAATCATTAATAAAGCAAATGGTTATAACTTATAAACCTTTTCTTAGGAAGTCAGGACTTGCATGGTGGATAGAGAGCCTTCAACAGCACAGTACTGTGTTCATTATATCTTACTCTGAAAAGTATCTGACTGTTACTGTACACCAGCTCGTAAAAATAAGCCAAATCTTAACTAATATCTTACCTCTTAGTATTAATACTTATTCAGTGTGGAGTAAAGGTTGGAAGAAGGGGCTGTTAGATGGCATGGAACTGGATAGACCAGTGTCTCTCCTGGTGTGTTGTTAGGTTATTTATACTTATGGCAGGCTGCAGCAGGAAAAATACAGAGTAGCAGTGGACAATCTATTTATGGTGGTCCAAGCTGATATTGTGGCTGAGTACCACAAATAAATTGCATACTGTATAGGAGACACTGTAGGATGATGTAATAGGCTGCTTTCTCCAGTCATGAGCAGGACACAGAGTCCGTTACTGAGCCAGTATTCCAGTATTTTAATATAACTTCAACATAGGTAAACATAGGACTGATTCATCTTTTAAACTGTAGATGCTGTGTACTGATGTGCATTGAGAATATAATTAGAAGCTATAGTCTTGTATTTGTTTTTAATCTCTTATTTCTGGATCTAATACAAATAGTCTCTGCTGTTATGACCATGCAGACATCTATGCATGTTTCTGTGTGCAAAGGACAAAGGAAAACTGACACCCTGAAAGCCTTTGTGAGTTGCAGAACGTATAGCACTGTGGGTCACTTGCCTCAGTAGCTGCTTGCTGATGATTTTCTGTTTAACATGTTTTCTTTTTACACGTCTGCTGTAGGCAAAAGCATTTTATTCCTACTGGGCCGAACCTGCAACCATCAAGAACCTAAAAAGAGGGCTGGCCAGCTTACTGCAAGTTCAGCTCAGTACTGGGAAGGTTATAGAGGTAAATGGCATGATTATACTTCCATCACATTTATTTATGGTTTTCATGTTTTATTATGTATAGCTAATGCTTACAAACTTTAACTAATGGGAACAGAATGACGTGTCTGGAAGGTGCACAGTCGAGTACAAGGCAGTCAAAGGTCAAGTGACAAGAACCAAGATCCTGGAGACGTGTAGGACTGCAGAGACCGGATTCACCACACACAGTCAGGTAAGTCAGCGTCCAGACCAACTCACCGTGCCAAAATTGAAACGTTACTGAATCGCTAATAAATGTGCACCCCACCCCCCCTCTTCAGGTCTTGGGTGTGAGCAGGAAGTCCAGTTCTGTCACAGTGTTCACACTTGAGGATGGTTTCATCCGTTCAGCCGTAGCGGAAGAAACACACTCACTGGCTGTTAACGCTCGTAGATCTGCTGCAGCTAAAGTCGTGTCCAGGTAAAGGTCTTAACAAAGAGTTAACGTGTATTGCAAATTTTAATACGGGGCACATTTAAAAATGTTTAAATATCTCGCTTTCCAGGCAAACCCTCACGTTGGTAGGAAAAGAGGCTGGACCGCTGGAGGCTGCTGGGAAAGATGTGACTGGGGTTGTCAAGTCAATTGATGGCAAACTGGCAGCTGTTGGTATTGTTGCGGAGAAGGTCAAATCCCAGTGCAAGGGCTGCCCATCAGTGAGTACCTGTTCCCTTTCACACAAACACACGTGGTCTATGGATGGCAATGTTTGTCCACCACTTTGGTTCAGATTGAAATATCTCTACAAGTATTGAATCGATTGACATGACATTTTGTACAGACATTCATGGTCCCCAGAGGATGAATCCTAATAACTTTGGTGATCCCCTGACTTTTCCTCTGGCACCACCACACGGTTAAAATGTGTGGGTTTGAGTGAAATGTCTTGACAACTATTGGAAGGATTGGTACAGACATTCATGTCCCACTCAGGATGAATCCTAATAACATAGAGATTATTTTACATTTCCTCAAGCGCCATCATCAGGTCACATTTTCAGTTTGCCCAATATTTTGGTTTTATTACCAAATACCAACTCAAGTAATGACATTTTCTCCAGCATCAGCTGTACTTTTAGTGCTAATTACAAATGCTAACATGCTAATCTAGGATGGTGAACATGATAATCATCATCACCTGAATCTGTACAAGTCATTATTATTAGGAGGAAAGTTAGTAAAAACACTTGCACATCCAGTATTTCTTATACAAATACATGAACATTCCCACAAACTGCTTTTCATTTTCATTGAATGAGTACAAGTTACAATTTGGTGCCTAGAGAACTTCTTCAGCGTCTTAAGGTCTGAACAACTCCTAAATACTGTAACACTGTATTAGTAAATAGATATTGGATATTTTTGTGCTGTAATTATTGACTGAAGATGATCCGTCTTCTAATCCCCTCTCCCCTGTGTGCTCCCTCTTAGCTTTTTGAACATTGGCAGGCTGAACAGAAGCAGCTGGAGCCAGCGAGCCTGTCCAAAGCCACGGCTCCTCGCAGCTTCCTGGCCCTCATCCAGAGCATTAGGAAGGCGTCCAAGGATGAGATCCTCAAAGTGCTGAAGAGTGCCAGCAAGACCTCTCTGTAAACAGGCTTCTACTTGTTTCCTATATCTTAACTTACTAACAAACTCCTTCTCTGCTGTTTCTTTGATTAAGGCTAACTTTTAAGATTGAGAATGTCAGGACACAAAGAGATTAAGTTACCATTGTTGTCTTAACCTTCTGCCTGCTGTTATCAGACCTCAGGTGGTGGATGCTGTGACCTCCTCCCAGACCGCTCCATCTCTGGATGCCATTCTTGAATTCCTTAACTTCACTGACGCCAAAGGTTTTGTTCTTCAGGAGAGGTTTCTCTATGCATGTGGCTTTGCTTCACATCCCAATGAGAGGATGCTTGAGGCTCTGCTGGTGAGTGTCATGTTGTTAATAACAGAATTGGCTTTTCTTGCTTAGTAAAGGAAAGATCTGATCTGCCATCATCGAGTACTTAGCAGTTATTTGATCAGTCTCTGCCTCAAGATATGAACTGCAAAGTGTTTATTTTCTCCAAAATTAACCCAGTAAAAAGGTGGCACTGTAGTGGTTTAAAAAAGAAAACAATTACAAGTCTTGACATTTTCAAGATTCCCCAATTTTTTCAAAAACATTTTAAAAATAAGTTTAGGCGAAACAAACACTTTTCATATAATAAAGAATAAGTCGGCAAAACCAAGTCTTATTGAATGTTATTTGTGAATTTTAATGAGGAGAGTTTTCCATTTTAGGATATTTCAAAAGGAAAGATCGGCAACAATGACATTAAAGAGTCAGTGGTGATCATTATGGGAGCCCTGGTGCATAAGCTGTGTCAGAAAGGAGGGTGTAAGTTACCGGTGAGTATCCAACAAGATAATAAATCACAAATTACACACAAATTAAGTGCAGTCTGGAAACAAACCAAATTTGAATGAATCCAAGAGCGAGACTGATGATCTGCTGCTGTATATTTAATTCTCAGACAGTGGTGAAGGTGAAGAAGCTGATTTTAGACGGCCCTGAAAGCACACAGGTAGAGTCTGAGGTCCAGATGTATCTTCTGGCTCTGAAGAACTCTATGCTTCCCGAAGCCATTCCCATCTTTATTAAATATGCAGAGTCAGAGGTGGGAGCTTACAACACCATCGCCCTCACCGCCCTGCAGAGATACCATGTCAGTCTCATGACCGATGAGGTAAGCCATACTCTATGCAACACTTTGTCTGAACTGATGTTTATGAATTTATGAATGTTAACTGCTATGCAATTAGCATAATAGAAACTGAGAAAAAACATTTGTCTCATTTGTAGGTTAAAAAGACAGTTAACAGGGTTTACCACCAGAATCGGCGGATCTATGAGAAAAACGTGAGAGCTGCCGCTGCTGATGTCATCCTCAGTAGCAACCCCTCATACACAGAGGTCAAGAATCTGCTTCTGTCAATTGGGAACCTGCCTCATGAAATGAACAAATACATGCTGTCTAAGATCCAGGACATCCTCCGCTTCCAGTTGCCTGCCAGGTGTGTTAAGGGACATGTGATGGACAAACAGAAATGCTGAATTATCACTAACAAAAAAAAGCATTTTATGGCACCAGTACATATTGCAGCCATTTAATGTATAATATCATTTTTAAAAAATCTTTTCAGCAAAGTGATACAGAAAGCTTTGAAGGACATGATTTCCCATAACTACGACCGTTTTTCAAAAGTCGGGTCATCGTCTGCATTCTCAGGATTCATGGCACGTAAGTAATCAACCAACATCTCTAAGCTTAAAGTAAAGCACACAATACATCGGTTGAAGATTTAGAATCTGAGATGAAATAAAGAAAAATGTTTAAAATTTAACAGTCAGAATAAAAGTTCCTGAGTCTCGCTATTATTTGCTTTTAAACAAAAAGAAAAATAATAGTTCTATGCATGCCAAATGAGTACTTTAAAACCCTCTTCCTACAGAATCTGCTGATTTGACCTCCACATACAGCTTGGACATCCTTTATTCAGGCTCTGGGATCCTGAGGAGAAGCAACATGAATATTTACGGTGCTAGTAAAGGAGCGATGCTACATGGACTGCAGGTACTGAAATATATATATATATATATATATATACTGTATATATACACAAAACAATCTTAGCTTGACTGTTGCAGGAAAAGGATTTTAGATATATTTTTATGTCTTTTATACTGCTTTTGATGGCTGATGATAGCTGTGGTCAGAGGCATTATGTTTTTAGGTTGTCCACCCGTCTCGTGGACAAACATGTTTTTGGGCAAAACTCAAATTGCAGTAATTGTGACCTCATTTCACACAATGATGAAGCGATGACATTTTTTACCCTAAAAGTCAACATCACTGGGGCATCAAAATGGCCTGGATTTTTTTGAGGGGGGCATTATTCAAAACCATAACTCAGGTATTTTTTCCTTATGAAACATTTTGTATGTAGTGTACTAATTTGGATATTCTCCTTGTCAGGTGGCAATTGAGGCACAGGGTCTGGAGTCACTGATTGCTGCCACACCCGATGAGGGCGAGGGAGATCTGGAGTCATTTGCCGGGATGTCTGCTCTGCTGTTCGACGTCCAGCTGCGGCCTGTCACCTTCTTCAGGGGTTACAGTGACCTCATGTCCAAAATGTTCTCCATGACCGGGGAGCCCATGAATGTAGTGAAGGGTCTCATCCTGCTGACTGATCATTCTGAGGTAAGCAGTCATTATTGTGCATCGCATCAGTGACACCATTTACACTGAGACCTTTATGTAGTAGTGAAACTATTTAAAGTTTACATTCAGTGTGGTTATGAACGAGACTAGTAATGAGTCACGCATGCAGCAAGTAGTGACATACAGGTTGCTGACTCTAGGTGCTTATTAAATGACTGTGGCTATATGAAGTTAATGGAAGAGAACACTTTATTGGTATTTGCGGCACAATGCTTCCAGAAATCCTAATTCCCTTTCAAAACAGTGTCAGATTTGCAGCTTGTAGTTCAGCTTAGTTGAGGTCATCTCAGGGAAAACAACAGCATTGATGATTTGTTAAAACAGCTGAAAAGACCTAGCTTTACATTCAGCCGCAAACCACAAGTAGTGTGATGTTGCCGGATTATATCGCCACAGAAAGAAAATCTGGATGATTGGGTGTACAAGGCATAGACTTTGACTCTGGAGATTGAGGTTTGCTTGTCCTGCCAACAGCCAGCATTGGTAACCAAGTAATTTTAGTTTCCCAAAACTTATTGTACATGTACAGTATGTCATGCGGTGTTTGTGGTGAGACAGGAGCTAGGTACACCCAAATGCAGACACGGGAACAGGCAGGTACAGTTCAAAGGGTTTAATCCAACTAAAGGCAAGCACACTTACAATGGAGTGGCTGAATCCAAAATAACAAATAACAGAGTCCAAATAAAAAGGTGATCCAACAGAAATCCAAATCCAGGGAAACAGGGTGACACGACAAGTAAGGCAGGCTGGCAGGACAACACACAGCAACATGGGACAGCAGAGCATCTAAACACTACAATGACCGGACAGGAATGAACAGAAACACCAAACATTTATACACAGGGGTTAATGAGCAGGGTGGGAGCAAAACAGGTGACTGGGTTCAGGGTTAACGAGACAGAGACAGCAGGGAGGACAGAGACACCAATAAACTAACAACTAACAGGGAAAATAGACAGAACTAAGATTAAACAGAACACAACACAAACATGGACAAAATAAAACAGAAGTACACAGAACTGGAGAAAACACTAAGACATAAACTGAGACACAGAACTAAGGAAATACAATAAGGGATAAGACAGTGACAACAAGAGCACCAAACCAAATTTTAACACAGTTAGACAGTCTATTTGGGTAATTTTCACTGACCAAGAGCCTATTTTGTCATGTAGGCATGAGGTCTTACTTGGACAAAATGTGTACACAGACACAGATAGTGAATGACTCAAGTTTATAACTTCATTTGTTGAGCTTAGTGAGTGTGAACAAGGTCTAAATGGAAACAGTTGATATCAAGATGTGGGATTTTGTATGCCTTATGCTGTGGCTACTTTGAACATAATGCTTTATCATAAGAGGATTAATTATCATTGTGTGTTTTTGTTTTCTTTCCTGCTCATCTTCGGTCCTCTAGGTGATTCAGCTGCAGTCTGGCCTGAAGGCGAGTGCAGAGTTCCAAGGAGGGTTAGCCATTGACATCTCTGGTGGCATGGAGATTAGTCTGTGGTACAGGGAGTCTAAGACCAGTGTCAATAACAGGTACAGTCCATACCATAAAACGTCTGTTGCAATTATTTATGTCCTGTAGTTGAATTAAGGCATCAGCAATGGTTTTACATAATGGTTGGTATGTGCCATGTATGTGGGTAAAAGTACGTTTGTAGAGATACTGTCTGTACAGTATGATGAAAGGTACTTGCAGGGCAAAGTACTTTGTGATAGGCAGATAATTCTCAGAAAACAGCTTTTGTGACCACACCGCAAATAGATTTCTATTGCTGTTGGATTCGCGTTACTTTAGATGGTCTATAAGTGTTGTCTAAGTCATTTGTTCCACCGGCACGTTGGACATGCTCCAGTATTGTGCTTCACGCCTGTCTCATTTCTAGGTTTGTGTGGATATGATGTCAGTTCTGTCTGGTTCTCTATTTTAAAACATTACAGTCAACACACAACAGTAGCTGCTGGAAATGGGACACATCATCATGCTGGTATTGGTTAGTTTGCGGCATCTGGTGATGAAACAGGATTTAAAGAGCAGTGTCACAGATTTTTAAAATGAAATACCGTGTGATTTTCCTGGGCAAGACAGGGGTGCATATAGAACTACATGCACCTCATTAATTTTTAAGTACCAACCACATTTTGTCCACAACAGTATTGAATGCTAAACTCAAGAAAAGTTGATATAGAATGTTTGCTCAGATTCTTCACCCTGATCACTGTTTTTTTGGTTTCAGATTTTTGATATTATCAAAAAACCATTGGTACCCTGACTGAAACTTATAGGTAAAATTACACTTGCAATAGTGACACATTTAATGCACAGCTCTAAATTATTTTTTTAATAAAATGGCTTTAAAAAGATGGCGAAAAATCTTATTTTATTGGGCATCCACTGTGGAATTGATCCCCCTTTTGGAACAGCATCATGAAGAAAGAAAATATGGTTTAAGGCGAAATAAAGAGCTTCTATATTTCTGTTTTGGAATTTGCTTCCTCATGTTAAGGGTCATATCTTGTATTTGGACTTGAGGATGATTTGACCCATGTGTGCAGGGGAATGGCAGAGGCAGGTGAATGGATCAGCATAGTTGTACCTCTTGGACTCTGATAATAGACTGGCAGGCTATCTATAGATGCAGAACAAACCACACTGGCATCTTTGCCAAGGCATGTCTCCATGGCAAAGTTACCGGGGTTGGATTTTCAACTGGCTGGCACACACTTTGATTTGAAACATACATGGTACATTATATCAACTTGCTAGTGTCTGAGCTTTACTGTGCTTTTAGGCCACTGATACAAACTGTATGATATAAATACATGGGAACAACCAAGGACATATGCCACAGTGGCTATGATCAGGCTAAAGAAAATCTCGAACGCAATTATATTAAAATGCAGGTAATCATAGGAACAGTTTTACGCACTATGCTCACTATTTACTGTGGTAAAGTGGGACCTGGTGGTTAAAGTAACTACAATTGTATCTTTTGGTAAGTGGTGTGAGCAATACTACTGTAATTTAAAGTGTTCCAATATAGAAAATAATGAACTCTTCAAATAATAATAATGTACAGTTGTCACTGCTTTACCCCACATGTGCACTAAAAAGCAAATGTGCAGCACTATTTTAAATGTGAGAAATTCTCAAAAAAACAAGGTTTTTGGACATTTAGCATGAAATATATTCACGCGACATACAAATTTTCAAACATATACAATATATCATATATTTAAAAATATATATTTATAAAATATTTCATATATTTCATTATATGTAACTCCATTTCACAAATCCTTGCACAATTCAAGCACATGGTTTTACATGATTAATTCACATGCTGGCATACTGTATCTGTTTTCTGGACTTTTACCCTATAAAATATTGGTATTTTCATATGAACTTTAATGAAATTTAATATTTCACATATTCTTCACTTGGTTTCCACTTGCTTATGGTTTCAGGGGAGCGTTAGTGGTCACTGGCAACGTTACAGTTGACATGGACTTTATGAGAGCGGGTGTGGAGGTCAGTTTCGAAACAGAGGCATCGCTGGGCTTCATCACCACTGTCCAGTTTTCTGAATATCCTTTCCTGGTATGCATTCAGATGGACAAAGCCACCTTCCCCATAAGGTAAAGAAAATATTTCAGTGGTTTTTTTTTGTATTGTTGAATCAGCTTATTCAAAACCTAATTGTCTATTACTGATGTTCTGCTTTCAGGGAATACCTGACCAAGTATGAGAGCTTGTCTTCGGGAAAGAGTGTTGTGTCCTCAAAGAGCAAGAAGCAGCTCGTGCCTGGCTCTGAATTCCCTCTTCACCAGGAGAACTCAAACATGTGCAAGAGGGTTTTTGACTCCAGCTGGTAGAAGAGATACCATGAACTATCCAGGAGACAGTTTTTACTCAAAGAGGGTTTAATGCATTCAGGGACAGCTATCACACCTCAGCCTCATGCTGAGAGGACTGCAAGAGAGAAAGTGGTGAATGTTTTTTTTTTTTAACAACACAAACAATGTTTACTTTCTTGTGAGTATTTAAGTCATTTTAATTTGACATTTTGTTTGAAATCAGGAATTCCTTCTTTTTATGGATTTCCTTGAAATGTATTTATAATAGGCACACACAGGTTATATGTTTTTAGTTGATAGGTAATAATCAGTATGATTAGATAGTACTACTGTAATTTCCCAACACAACAACTAAAGTACAGATGTACATGTAAATATCACACTGGAGACAGTGGGTTAACATTCCCTGTGAATAGAAACGCTCCTTTCTGTCAACAATCCTTTTGTTTTTTAATTGAATGTTTAAGGTGGAACAGCTTATTGTTGTATGTCACTGTATCACTGTTCTCACACTTGAAATAAGTTATTTAGCAGAGTAATATCAATTAATTACATTTTTTAGAATCATGTTGATAAATTTTAATTTTTCCTACTGAGACGATGTGTGTGCATTGTACTTACTTTGTACTTGCAAGATCTGAGTTTAATATTGAATCTCCAAAAATGAATCCATCATCACTTGAATATATTTTTTGTACGTGGCCGTAATTACTCTTGTTTGCGCAAAAACATTTGGGGTAGTTTTAAGATTTATGAGCTACTCTGAACTTGTGCTTCCATATCTAAGGACCAGTTTGTTAGATCTGTAATTGGCTAACAATAAAATGTGCACTGGAAACACTTTTTGACTTTTGAAATGTATCAACAAAACAATGTTTATGAACAATCGTACCATGTGTACAACAGGGCTAGATTAGATTCTTGGCCAAAATAACACTGTCACACGTTGTTCCTTTTGGCTTTAAGAAGGCAAAGTCTAACTGTCAAAATCAGTTTATGAGGAGCACTACTTATCCTGTAAAAACTGTTAGGTCTGAAAAAAGATATATCAAATACCTTTTGCATAAAGACTATAAATTTATGACAGAATGTCTGCATTACAAAATGGGATTGTTAAATTTGAAGGACACTAACAAGTCTGGATAGCTCAGCCACTGCTGCTTTGACATCATTCTTCAATCTGTCTTACATAAGCCCCCCAAAGTTATGGAAGTACATCAGATTCAGTGTTCATTGCAACTACACATGGCATCCATAATAATTTGACCAAAAACTGGTAGCTATCCTATCCTGCCCTTGGTTCACTGTGTCAATTAGTTTGTGGACATTGATTAATGTAGGTATATATGTACCATGTAAGTAAGCATAATACCACAGGACAGGGCCTCGAAATTAGGTGACAATAAAGGAGCTGCCTTAGGGCCCTTGTAGTGTCAGTTTACATATGTACTTAAGTACTACATATTCCCCTACAAATTGGAAATTGAGAAAATTACCTCAAAGTTATTGTGACAGTGAACCTGGCTCCGAAATTCATAGGTCCCTAAAAGTTTCTCATTGTGCCCAGTTTGTAATCCAGCCTTTATGTACAATTAGAGTTATATAATATCATGCATCTTGCAATATGGCTGATGTAAAGGCTGTGTTGCTTGGCCCAACAAAACTACTTTGGTCCAGACTGAAATACAGTATTGATAACTATTGGGTGGACTGCCATGAAACAGACATTCATGGTTCCCTACAGGGTGAATCCTAATGACTTTGATGAGCCCCCGACATTTCCTCTAGTGCCACCATAAAGCTCCCATTTTTGGATCTTGAGTAAAATGTTTTAACAAATGCTGGATTTTGTCCAGTACCGTGGTTTATGACTAAATACAAAACAAATACATTCCCATTCTTGCACTAAACTAAGTTGATGAATATGGTAAATATTATACCTGCTATACATTAGCATGATAGAATTGTCATTGTGTAGAGTCTTATGAATCACTGATCGCAGTGTAGAAAATCTTTCCTCTTGGTGGTTTCAAATGAGAATTTAACTGTCTGTCAATCAGATCATTTCAAGATGGCAAACTCCTAAATTTGAACCTGTATATATTACACCAGATTTTTCCATGCTGTCAAGGTTGTGTGCATTGTTGTTAGCTGCACTGTTTTAATAAACCAATAGTCTTAATTTGTTTACGGTATGTCCAAGGAGACAAAATGTACCTCAGTGGCTTAAATGTAACACACACTTGTTGATCCAGGTGAGGCAATAAATCTTGACTTTTCTTGTGTCACAGCTGTGACATTAGAGCCCCTACTGGCATCTAAATACAACAACTGGGCCTTAATGTAGATTCTTTAGAAACCACTGAGAGCAGCTGGGGGCAAACCAGTGTCTGCCAGTCTTGCTGCATCCACGGCAACCAAGTAAACACAGCAGCAAACTGTCAGGTTGAACTTAAGCCTCGGGTGATGTTTCAGTGTCACCAGAAAGCTAACCTTGCACGCTGCCAGATGCCAAATGAGTACTTCTGTTGGCATAAATCTGTTCAATTCCCGTTGACCCTTGTCATTTAAATTTTTTTTGTATGTATGAAACTTTATCATGTATCAAACTGCAGGCAGGCACAATAATCAGGTCAGAGAGATAGAGGGAAATAATTTTATTTCCCTCTATCTCTCTGACCTGATTATCATAGGATGTAGGAATAAAAATGTGTTCAGAAAAAATGAAAAAGTCTAAATCAAAGTATACAAAAATGTTTGAGGAAGAATATCAACCATTGTATAAGTAGTGTGGAACATAATAATAAAAATATAGGTCTGCCATATTGCTGCCAGACTTTGCTTTACTGTACAACCTGGCAAGATATTGTGTTTTTTTTCAATTGAAGGCCTTTTCTTATGGTAAGTTTAAGTAATTTATTGACTATTTTGGTAACTAATAAATCACCATTTATTAAGGGTTTATAATTTGCAACTACAATGGTGTTATTGATTATTCATAAATAATGTATTAATGCTAAAAACAACTTTGTGGTTGCCGTGGTGTAAAAAAAAAACCTTGACCAGCCAAAGCTATTTTTTGCAACATGCATCCACAAAGTGTTCCTATTAGTGGCTTAAACTGATATTTGAGACATTAATAAATGCTTTTTAATCAGTAATACAACCAAACTATTACAAAGAGTGGTTCATTAGAAAGTATACTTATTTTTTATTCTTTACAAGTCTGAAATCCCTGTATCTGAATGATATCTGTAACCCATATACATATTTACTTTTTAATTTCTCTAACAAATAGTTCATCTGGGTTTTGTCACATTATAGACAAATTCATGGACAGAAACACTTTCAGTAGCTTGTATTTTGAATTTATTGCAAACATGTATGTCACCTTTTCAGTCTATGTTACACTTTTTCATCATATTCATTACTTTCAAGTTTGTAAGTGCAAACACAGCACTCACATCTGCTTTCCAGGTACCTCTCTGCTGTCATCCTGACCTCTGTCTTTTTCTGTAGCAGCCACGTAACACAGTTTACATCAGGCATAAAACATACAATGCCACTGTATAACTGTCCAGCCATTAAGGCATTTTATTCAAATATGTGCCTTTTTTCTTTGAACATTCATAAATGCACTTATCTCAAACCATCTCACCTTCGGTTAACCCTCTTTCTTTATGCAAAAGCAGGCTTTGATACAGTAAGTTTTTAATATTTAACCTCAAAGTCAGCAGGTTTTTTGTTTTAAAACAAATGATATTATCTATGTTGCAGTGCATTTTGGGGCTAAATTCACCAGAAACAATTAACAATGTTTCCTTTTACAATTAACCAAGTCCATATAGTGCTACTGCTATCACCAATGTTTACAGCCATTCTTTGCTGTCAGTGACAATAGTGACAATCCAAGTGCATTAAGTACATTATTATTCACAGATTAAGGTCATATAAGGAACTAATAAAATCCATGTGGGAGAAAGTTTTTTTTATCAGTGTTATGTTTATGACAACATTAGAATAGCTGGTTTACAGGAGCTTACACATTATATTTCTTATTTATATTAGTCTTTCAAATGATATGAATGTGCTTTAATGAACAACTTGCTGATGAAACATACTTTTAAAACTATCTGGCAGGAGGTAGCATATCATATCTTGTAATTTTGACTTATAGTTCCTAAGAAACATTGTTTTGGTAGTTTTCTCTGGATACTTTTTAAAAAAGTAATTTGTGTATAACAGATTTATAATTTCTAAATAAATAACTTTTAAAGTTTTACTTGCATTTTTCTCAACTGCCTTAGGGGCACATTAATTTAAAATTATAATTAAAATACTATGCAAAGANGTATAATGTCTCATGAATTAAAAGTACAAATTACATTTCACCTCAAAATGCATTAAATGTTCAAACATCAAGTTGCTCTAAGGAGCAAACCATGTTCAATCTACTGCACAGTCAACAACAAGTCTTGCAAATCACTGCATTAATTCATATCACTTATAATGAAATCAACTCATAGGGCAATTTATATAAAGTCTGTTGTCACAGAGGCATAATAACATGTATTTTACAGAATGAAGGTACATAGACTGACCTGCAGCTCCAAATAACCTTCAAAATGTGTTTGGATTTGAAACATGCTAAATATAGCAATCTACAGTTGTATTAATTCTACACAATGTCTTCTGATATCCCCACTGCATATTCAAAAGGAAACAGAAAAAAGAAAATAATCTCACAGCTTCTCTGTACAGAAAGCAATTAAAACAATATATTAAATTCTAGGGTGGATGTCATCCTTCATATGAACCTAAATTCATACACATTCAAAGAGTTTAAGGCATTTAAACAAGATAAAACTGAGGTTGCTGTGTGTAAAGTGTGAAGACACACCCTAAACATGTACAGTCAGTATGCTCTTGTCTAGAGTGAAGTAACATGACTCTTTGCTATACGCTCACAGATTGCTGAAATGCCATACATAACACACAGACACATTCAGAGGCACAGGCACAAACTCCCATCTCATTACACAAAAATGAAAAATAAACCAACATGAATAGAGGAAGTTATCCCCTAAATGTCTCAGCTGGCTTTGACTCGTTAGACCCAACACTACTCAGGAAATACTGTCCCAAGTACATTGTTAAACCAGAGTCCCAGCTCCACTTCATCTTTTCAACACACTTAGTGTGTTTGTCTATTCTTTAAATGTAACATGTGAGGAGCGTTTTAAAATATAAACATACACCACTTCATACAGCATATCAGTTATGCATGTATTAGCAGCATTTTGTGAGTCATGACACAGATGTCACACATACTTTCAGTAGAACATGAGCCACAGACTCCTAAAAAAACATGGAAATGTTATTGTATTTGTGGAACATTTGCGCTGGAGTGTTGTAATATGATGCAATGTCAGATATTTAGAATTTACTTGGGGCATCTTTAATGGATATTACTCTCAAATACAATAATTTTAATTCCTCTTCTGACTGAGGTTACTGTAAAATGGGGTGATTCAACATTACGCCTTAAACTAGAGGAGTTTGTTTTCAGTGCAGACAAATGGTCCCTGTCCCCAAAAATAGTGTGTAAAATACACACAACAGGTTGTATTCATCCTAAGTAATTATCTTGAATTAAAGCAAGACTGCATAAATTTTGATTAACATCAGCCACTGAGACCAAAAGCAGCACTTACAGGATAATGACACATTTAATGCTCCTTCATTTCACAAGATATTAAAGATAGAAGTGTTCTATTAATTGATTTACATAGGTTCCTCCATCCATTTTCTAATTTCTCCTGCTGATCTGGGTCTGGGTCAGGTAGGCAAAGCAAGGTAGCCCCTATGTCCTTCTTCCTCACCACATCCTTCGTCTTTTCCTGGAGGATTCATAAGATATTCCCAGGCCAGTTGGGATATGTAATCCCTCCAGCACTTTCTGGGTCTTCCCTGTGGTCCCCTCCTGGTTAGATGGGTCTGGACTACCTCCACAGGTAGACATCCAGAAGTCATCCAAGTCAGTTGCCACTAATGGCCACCATGGCTTACTCCTTTCAACACAAAAGCGCAGCGGCTCTACTGCGAGGTCCATCCGGATGTCTGAGCTGGCCACAAACCATCCCAGTGCACACTGGAAGTCACAGTCTGATGAGCCACAAGAACCACATCATCCACAAAAAGCAGAGATGCAATCCTGAGGCCACCAAACCGGACACTCTACACATCTCAGCTGGGCCTAAAAATAAATACATAAACTGAATTGGTGACAAGGCATAAATCTAACATAGCCCAATGCCCACTGAGAACATGCTTGACTTCATGTTAAGAATGTGGACACAGCTCTCACTCCGGTTATACAAGGACCGAATAGCTCATAATAATGGCTACTCCAATACCCAACGCAACATACAGTACCCCAGGGGAAATAGTCACAAGCCTGGTCCAGATCTACAAGACACAAGTTGACTGGATGGGCAGTCTCCCATGACCCCTCCAGTATCCTTGCAAGGGTAAAGAGCTAGTTCACTGTTCCATGACCAGGACAGAGTGCCTTGGTCTAAGTTTTCCCAGGAAGGTTAAGCAATGTGATACCCTAATAGCCCTAATAGTTGGCGCACACCCTTCTTTTTAAAAATGGGAACCACCACCCCGGTCTGCCAGTCCCCAGGCACTGTCCCTGACCCTCACATGATATTGAGGTCGTGTGTCAACCAAGACAGGCCCACAATGTCCAGGGTCTTCAGCATCTTAGGGTAAATCTCGTCCATAGAACAGTTTTGACCATCAACATGACATCCGCAACTTTACATGAATTTTCCAGCTTTGCCTCCTGTATGGAGGACATGTCACAGATGGATTCATTAGTTCCTCAAAGTATTCCGTACACTGTCCAACAGTATTGTTATTCTGAGTCAGCAGCTCTAATCCCATGCTGAAAACAGCCTGGTCTAAACCCTGCAACTCTCCCCCCAGAGTCCTTGACAGTTGGGCAGAAAGTCTTTGAGACTGATCAAAAGTCATTTTCCATGGCTTCCTTGAACTCCTCTCACGCCTGTGTTTTTCTGTCCGTGACCACAGAAGCTTCAGTCCTTCTGGCCTCCTGGTACCTGCTGCTTCAGGAATCCTCCAGGACAAACAAGCAATGAAAGGACCCCTTTGTCAGTTTGATGGCATCTTTCACCACTACTGTCAACCACTGGTGCTGATACAACAAGCACAGGTGCCCTTCTGACCAAAACTATGAGCAGTCGCTTTTGCAATTTAGATTTTTAACATGGCCCACTCTGATTCAGTGTGCCAAGCTTCTCCCAGGATGCAGGAAAAATTATCTGGAAGTGTTAGTTTCACCAATGTCTCTTTTGCTTTGGCTCTTACTGTTTTTGGGCTGTAAGGGTTTTTTCTTGTTGTTGCGGTACCACCTTAGCCTGGCAGCTTGGCTGACTCTCTCTCTTCCATAGTCAGAATAAGTGTAATGGGATCACACGCAGGAAAGCACAAACATATCTCCTGGTGAGATATGTTCTGCTATTCTATCTTTCATATAACCCTTAAAAATTTTATCTGTGAAATCCTAAAACGGAGTGTAACAGTTGCACAACTAGGCACATAATGTCAGCAAACTCAGTCAGTAATGTCAGTTACACAGTAATATCTATCAAGTTTGCTTATATTAGCTTACATCGTCATACCAAACCAAGAATGGTTGTAGCTGCAAGACTGTACTGAATTCATCAAGGTTGTGTTTTATGGCTTTATATTTATACAAAAGTTTTGTAGTCTCACTTTAAAGACATGGTAATAAAGTAGTGGGTTGGCCTATAGTGTAGCAGTAACTGTAACAGAAGACCTGCTGTGTTTCCTTTTGAATAGACATGTTGCAGGACCCAGAAACTTTTGAAGAGTTCTAGACAGCAGCTGAATGGAAAGTTTTACAAAGCAGATTCATATAGCAATATGGCATAGCATCAGCCAGAGGACATGGCTGAATGTGTTTACCCTACAAAGTGCTGCAATGCATACAGATTACAGTATGGTCTGCTGCAAGAATGAACAACACAACAGAGTGGGGATGGATAGAATAGTTGTTGGTGGAAGCTGTCCTGCTGAGTAGATCACAGATAGGGTGGGGTGTTGAGGGTGAAAACTGCACTTACAGTGAAAGAAGGCAGATTCTTCACTGGAGGTGTCTAAAGGTGACAGAGAGGATATAAAACAGGGATTAAACTCAGATAGAATCAAAAACAAACTGAGGTGAAAACACAATTTAGTTTTTGTCCAGCCTATGATAGAAGTCGTTGTCCTACACCAATGTAACCCTGTGACTTTTCAACCAGCACTTCCTGGTTCTGAACCAGCTGACTAGATTCAGCCGAATCACTGCCAGGGGCAAGCTACTCAATTTGTTTATGTAGGAGTGCTGCAGGTTGGCAGTGCTCTCCACCTCCTTCTCCCCATTTAGGAAAAAGCAGAGGGGGAGGGGGCTATAAAAAGTTGACCCCATCTCAGCCCCGCAGACTCGCTTCCAAGCTGGAGCTGCAGCAGCATCTGATCTCTCCGAGCAGCTGTCCTCTCCCTGCATCAGCACAACAAATACTTTACATTGCCTGACCTTTTCCTCCTGCATCACTATCCCAGCCATGCCCCCCCTGTCCCTCTGCTGCCAACACCCCCACCAGTTACACACACACACACACACACACACACACACACACACACACACACACACACACACACACACACACACACACACACA
>JAPMOB010243279.1:0-19553 GCA_029875015.1 Lepomis gibbosus | reverse complement strand
ATTGGGCAATCAGTGCCACCTCTGACACCAAACACACTCGCACCTCATTTCTTTTATCAGGATAAGACTCAAAAAGGTGCTGTTTTGCTGAAAACAAATTATGCTTAATGCTTAAAACATAGTAAAGTCATAAAGGTGTCCTGTGCACTGTTGCGTAATTTCCCCATCAGTGCAAAAAAACCCAATAGGACAGGATTTCATTCAGTAGCAGCAAATATCTGATAAATTAAAAAAAAAACGAAAACATAAATAGCTTGTTTAGCATCTTTGATCCCCCTCTTACCTACCCAGAGTGAAAAGACAACCCCTCCTAAAAAAATATGAAACTGCTGTTAAACATAAATAAAAATATGAATATATACATAGCAAAAAGATCAAATAAGATACACTTGCGTAACGCCTGGAGTGAAAGTGCATCATACTATGGAGCCACCCCGTCCTATTTCTCCATGCTGAGGTGACGTCTATTTCTGAGGCCTCTAGATTCTTGGCAAGAAATGTGTCACCGTCATGGCGGGTGACACTCGGTTTCCTCTTTTTGTTTTGCCGTTCTTACTCAGGCCGATGTACATCCTCGGGTAAGCCACCGACTCGTAGGCGTTGTAGTTGTTGGCGAGGAGCTTCTCTCTGAACTTGCACTCGTTGTTGTAGTGTAACTGAAGGAGAAAAGATGGAGCTGTAAGGAGTATTTTAAAAATGCTGATTGTTTGAAGGCAAAGACAAAACAAAGACGTCAGGACATTTTTTTTTTTGTGGGGCGGGAGTCGGGGATTTCAAGTCTGCATTGTTCGTTGTGATTACTATCAAACAATTGCTTTATTTCGGAATGCATTGTACGGTAGCTGTTTCAGTCAGAGATTTACACAAAAAATAAGATTGTGAAATGATGAATGCTGTGAGTGAAGCAGGACTCAGTACACCATGCTCTGATTGTGCATGTTCTCTGAGTGAGTAGAATAAAAGCTTGTGAGCTGGGAATCATGAAGCTCTTTCCAAAAAGGAATTAGTTACTAACATTTCTCTGACTGTTGCTTTATGGCGTTACATCCTTTAAAGAAGCAGTGCTGTTTGTCCACCAGGGATATCCACACATCGCTGCTCAGAAGTGAATTGGGTTGGACCAATTCATCACTAAGTTTGCATGCAAAGTAAACCATTACTCATTGTTTGACTAGCTGGTTTCAGACCAGTGACTGACTAAATTGGGTTGAACCAATTCGAACTTAAAAAATGGCTCAGCCAGTGATACACTAGAAAACATCAGCAGCACTGTTACGGCACCTTCACAAGCTGTAACATCACATCAGATAATAACAGCTTTCGGGGGACAGGCCGCTTTTGTTTGTTTAAGTCACCTCATGAATCATATTCATGCAGCTTTAGGTCGGCTCAGCATCATCGACCCCAGAAAGACCACTGGTCACATACATGGAGATATGTGTGTGTTTCCCACTAATGTTAGTGGGAAATTAGCGCAGTGAAGTTCTAATTATGCTAACTTACATTTTAGGAGTAGACAATTTTGTTTCAGTCATTTTAAGCTTTGTCTAATGTTAAAGAGACATTTTTACTGTTCTTTTTCTCTAAACCCTAAACTAGATAGATAGATAGATAGATAGATAGATAGATAGATAGATAGATAGATAGATAGATAGATAGATAGATAGATAGATAGATTGCAGCTACCACTGGTGCTGTTGCACTCATGTCCTCTCTGTTTTCTGGATGGTGACTATTTTATACGCTGATATTTATTATTTCCTCACCAGACTGGTTTCTGGCGGTGTGGAGAAGACTTTGAAACACCATCTATCAGTTAAACAATTTACAGACTTTATTTGTGGTGTCAAAACTCTCTCAGTGGAGAGCCATGACACCAGAACTTCGAAAATCCTGACCATCCTATCCTGATAGACACTTCTGCAGCATCTGTAAACAGAGCCTAAGGTTTAATAAAATATGAAAAAAGCAACAAGAGAAACCTGAAATGCTTGTCTTCATCAAACCACCTGTGTGTGTAAGTGTGTGAGTGTTTGCGCGTGTCTGACAGAGCGTGTGTTCGTACACTCACAGATCCGTACAGCTTGCCTCGCCGGTTCATGGCCACAAAGAGTCCACTGCGAACACCCAGCAGAGTCACCACTCCCCTCTCCACCGGGGAGATCTGCAGGAGACCTTCAGGGAAACCAAAAGCACGCACGCTGAAACATACTGGTCTGATGGAGAGATCCAAACCTGCCGCTCCACACAGACACTGACATCACTACATGTGGGAAAACGCTGATCAGCACTTACATATTTAGACATTTTACAGGTGATAGAGTGTCAAGTATTTGATGCTCAAAAACACAAGTAGATTCATTTCAGCTCTACTGGGACTTTATTAAGTTTGGCAGTGAGTCACCTCAGGCCTGATCTGATTGTAGATTCATACAGTCAAAAAATTATTTGTTTATGTCAACATGGTATGACACATTGACTATACTGATACCAATATTACCAATAAACCAAGCCCAGCTTGGTTTAAATAGCTTAAGCTATTTAAACCAAGCTGGGCTTTAACAAGAGAGTCACAAAATAACCTATAAATCCTCTGAGGTTTGGTTGCTTGCTAACATGTAGCCCATCTTCTCCTTCATTGGTAGGTTATGACATTAAATGTGCAGATATTTGAAGGTTTACTGAACCCCTGCTGATGCAGTTTCTCTCTGCTGGGTTACAAGAGACTGGGTGTGTTTCTTTGTTCCTGCTATCATTTTCAAACACATAGGCTACATTGGTTTAAATTCCTCACAGAGATTGTCTGTAATGTATCTCCCTGAATTTTTATGCCTTGTCTCAAAATAGTACAGAGGCAGCACAAAAAACAACATGCTTTAAGTTCCCCAAGGCTGCTTGTCAGTTCCACGGCTCCCCTGTTGTGTCACTTAAGTAGGACCACAATTCACAAACACGGGATGACAGGGATTACACTGACATGTTCGGTAAATAAATGCTTGTTACTCTACGTGTCTGCAAATGTGACTGTGTCTGAACACACAGATCCGCACGGGTTAAGCTGTCTTAACAGATGGGTCCGTGCGCCGCGTCCTAACTTTAGGAGCAGGCTGGGCGCGGGCCTTGGAACACACCGAGCTCTGGTTACACACAGGGCGTAAGGCAGCAGCGCGTATGACGGAATCCAGATGTTGGCACGTATGGATCAATATCTGTAAGCTGTTTTACTGACCGACATCACCTGCAGCATCTCATTCAGCAGTGTGGAGCAGGGGAAGGTAGGCTGCAGGTTGGATCAGGTGTCAGCAGGTGGTGAAACATTTTGTTTCAGAAAGCGCATGCTGTTGTTGCAATCATGCTCAAAGCAACGCTGTTTAAGTTCTTAAAGCTTTCTGTAATTTATAGCTTCTTAAAAAAATATTTCTCAACTTTGACAGTAACTCTGCTTTTCTTATTAATGATGTTTGAAACTAACTCCCACAGGGCTACTGTAACTAATAAACACCACTAATAAACGTGTAGAAATAAATTCGCAGCTGCTCATAGGTCATCTAATCAATAATCGAGACAACTTACTGTGACGATTTTCGTTGTGAACTCCTGTTATTCTGCCGTCCGGTAACACCTGCATATGAAAGCCGATCCCCACGTTGCAGTAAAGGCGCCGCAACCTTTTAATGCCCAGGAGGTAGTCGCTGTCCCGGTTGATTTCATCCCGCCTCTCCCCCGGGATCCGCGCCAGGGACCGGGAGTAGAGGGCCTCCCAGCGCTCCGCCGTCCCGTTCAAACCGGGGGCGCATCCCGCAAGCCCGGTCACCAGGCCCAGCACCAGGACGGTCCGCAGGGCCGCCAGAGAGCCCATCCCGGGTCTGGCTCTGAAAGCAGCCTCCCGGCGTTTGCCTTTCCAGTGAAACGAGAATAAAAAGAAGAAGCAGCGGCGCGACAGAGAGGAGCGTGTGGAAGTTGCGCTCATTCCCAGACCGACAGGCGCACTGGCTTCAGTGTCGGAGCGACATTGATCTGCGTGGACGCTGTGCAGCCATGCCTCTATATTTATACCTGCAGACACATTACATCACAGCTCCACACTTCAAATCTACAAAGTTTCACATTCTGGAGCACTAAACAGAGCTGGGGGCCTCATTGAAATGAAATAATAGCTGTCTTATCTGAGGGCAAAGTCAGGAGTTTGTGGAAAATAAATGAATAAAAGGGCTATTATAATTACAAAAAAAACTTCTTTGTGTGAGGCTTTCATTATCAGCAGCAGAATATCATAATTTATGTATGGGAGGATGTAAAATAGGAAACGGCCAAGTTAACAGACCGTGGTGTCGAGACAGGAGACAGTTCTATAAATGAACAATAACAGGAAAAAACACAGGTCCAATTCAACCAAATGAAAAAGGCGCTAACTTAAGACTGGTAGAAGGGAAATCATGTCCCGGGCCCTTATAGAAAACAATGGTAAGACTAAATAAAGAGTTTGCAGCATGATAAGTACACTGTCATTGTTGGAAAAGACTTTAGTTCTGACGTTGCTACTGGAACACTTGTCAAGTTTGTGAACTGTCATATGTGTTAATAGACAATGTGGTAGGCCTATCCGTTTTTGTAATAAAATAAATAAACCCTGCATGACATGTGAAAATCTATTTAGGTTAGCCCCATTGTTTAAAGGAAATGCATCCTGCAGTATACCTGTTTCTTAGAAAGTTATGACACTTCAGTCCCCACAAGCTCAAGCACACTTGTTTTGTGAATTTTTAATTTGCGAGTTTTATTTGTGTATTCTCATTATTTCAGTTTATTTAACTTTTTTTTTGTTCACCCAGTCTGTTATTTACTCAGGGATGTTGTGGATGGCACACATTTTTATTTGCAGATACTGGACTTCATGTAGAATTTAATTGATTCAATGCATTTGTTTTAAAGACAGTAAAACTCAAATGCATCTCTGAAATAATAGATTTTTGTTTTACATAATGAATTATGATAACCAACTGATGTCATGGCAGCACTGTATTTGATGTGTCCTCCTTGTGTCTTTCAGATGCACTGGTGCATTGCTTTTGATGTCCATTGAAATAAAGCAAACTAAACAGCTTACCCTCCCTTATTCCACCATTTCATCTATTATCCCTGCTAAATCTATGTAGAGCACTAACATTTACCCTCTCTGCTGAGTGTCCCATTATTTATCTTTATGTTCGAGTAGCCTACTGAAGGTCTCCCTCTCCGCCAGCACAGAGACACAGTCTTTGATCTCTGGGGTGGCTCGGCCCTGCTCCCCATTGACCACGCATGAAACGTTTTCTCACGTTCACATTCGGCTGATCATCAATGCACAACAACATTGTTTCTTTGTGTGCTACAAAATGGCTCCAAGAATGCAGCCAGATCTTAAAGACAATCCTGTGGTGTTGAGGCTCATGGTCGATGACTACCAAGCCCTAAAAATGGCTGAAGTACCAGTTAACAAACAGGACCCAATCCAAAGGACCACCAGACTGGGATGCATGAACCCAAAGAATAGCCTGTGCTCCATCAAACTGACTGCTCGTGGCACCTCTGCACCCCCAATATGCTAGGTGGCTGTAAATCCATCTGGCCTTCAGGACAACTCAAGAGCTGTTTGACCACCATGACGATGGATCGTCCTGAATCTCTGAAGCAGATGGACCTTCTGGGTAGATGGTGGACAAGAGCCCGGTGGACTGGTTGACCACAGGATCTCCAGGATAACAGACTGAACACATCCAGTACAGCCTGAGCTGGCTGGCGAGCGTGTTCTCCAGCCAGCAGTGCTCCTGGAAATGAAGACATTTGTGAGCCGTGTGGACAGCAGGTCCTGTGCTGCTGCTGCTGTCCATGGTTAGCCTACGCAATCTCCTATTACCACTAATAAAATTGGGTACACATATTTCTCTCCGGTCCCGTCGAGATTTGTAAGTTATGTACGGCTTTATTTTTTGTTTATGTTGTACTGAAGCCATTGTGGTTTCAGGTTGCGTGTATGCAATGAATTATGCTGAGGGAAAGAGGTTTTAGATTTCACTGGGTGACAGCTGCAATTCAGAGCTTAAAATGTCTCAACATTTAACACAAGCATCCATTCGCTCACTCCTTTATTCACAATTTCCAAACTATGCACTTCTGAATAAAAGACAAAGCTTTTTGAATTTAATTTTTGAACAGCCCCCTCCCTCCCTTTGTCTTTTAGTTTGCTTTGAGCATTTTTTTTTCAGCCAAAAACCAACCTTAAATATTAGAAGAACATTAAAAATAGTCATTTTCCAACATTGAAAATATGGTGTTCATTAAGTGAGTTGATATTCTTAATGTAATTATCACCAAAATGGGTTGAATGGGTTCAACCTAAAACCTAATTTAGTCTCTACTGGGGCAAAATTCAATCCATTATTTCTTTCCCTTATTCTTTTTCATTCCTTGAATCATTAATCTGGGTTAATGTCACACTTGTGTGTCCTACCTGTTAGTGCATGTGTATATCCAGTGTCATGTTCTATAGACAAACAGAGGAGGAGCGATATTTCCTCAGATATTGTTGCTGCAGTACAGTTGGATGCTGGCCAGCTAGACGCCTGTCACTGAACTGAACTGGTGAAATTGTCATATTATGTAATTCCAGGTGGAAAACGAGCAAAATGATGGAAGATTTGTTTCTACTGAGATCTTTCCACGTACCGTCTGTTATGTAGATGAAGTTGGTGTCTGACTGTATAGTATTTCAAAGCAAAACATTAAAGTGGCACTTTTTTTCTCTACATATTGAGATTATTGGCGTAAACATGCAACATTGGCAACAATAAATAAACTGAGTAAAATCTCTGTTAGTAACAGTTGTGGTGCAAGCTTTTGGTTTACAGTGATATCCCTCAACTGAGCTTTTGTAAACCAACTCTTTTCATTCGGTTGGTGAAAAGATGAACGTTATGATAATTATAAACTCTGAAATAATTGGATATGTCTGGTGTTTACTGGCTGTGGGCTGCCTGCAGAGGGCATTGAGCAGCTCTGCCAAACTGAGGCCAGCCTAATTAGAAGCACATTCTCACATGGCAATGGGCCAACAGTGTCTGAAGAGAGACAGCCATCTGCCTCTAGGGGTCCCCATTTACAAGTAAACACTGCTGCACTGCAGTCACCTGCTATGAGCTCAGAGACCACGTTTAAAACATCATTCTACTAGAGAATAAGGTTTAGAAAACTTATGGATTTCTATAAAGTAGCCATTATTTTGTATAGTTATTCACCATCTTTGAAAAGTGTTATGGTGCAAAGAGAGCTGGATAAATTTGCAACATTGCAAACACGATTCTGTTTGAAATCCAATAATCTGTTTTTGTAACACATGTAACATGATGATGATGATAACATCATTTTTATTAGTTTGTGTGATATGTGACAGTCAGAGTGGAAGAAAAAGTTCAACTTTCTCATAAGGCACTATTTTTAAAGGGTTTATAAGTTGTAAATAACACTTCTCTTAATGGTTTATAATGTTACTAGTCCTTTATAGAGAATTTATAAGCCTTTAATTAGAACATGTGCTTAGGCTCAAATCATTGTGAATTATTTGGCTTCTGTTTGTTTTTGGTAAAGATATTTATAAATGTTGGTTATCCATTAATAACTAAGTTCATACTTCATACGTTTTGGTCCAGGTCCTCTGTAGTCCAAAATACCTTGTCACAAAGTCCAGTTCAGTCAAAAAGATTTTCCCAACCTGGCAACCCAAAATCGGTATAGCTGATCTATAACGGTCATTAGTAAATTATTTAATTACTTTTTATCGGGCCAATAGTTACAACTTGAGAACCTCTGTAAAAGGTGTTTTATTAGTGAGGTTCTAAGATAGCTTTTTAACACAATACACAGATTTTCTAAGGAACACTATTATGTAATTCACATCATAAAGCTCTCTAAGGGATCGTTACCCCGTCAGCAGAGTGGATACTGCAGATTAATGTGGTTTTTATTGCCCGGCTGATAAATATTAGTAGCGCAAATCCTTCAGTTGGATGTCATAGATAGAAAGGGATGTAGGAAGAGACCGGCAGGGAGAGGGGCCACAAAAGGCCATAACCTCTCTGAAGTTCCAAATTCCTCTTGAGTAATATTAGAGGTCGGCATTCATAACAAGCCATAGCAAGGTGTTACAGTTTGTATGACACCGTTTCTGCTTTCAGAAGGGCCTGCCTTGTTTATCGACTCTGTGGCTTTTGGTCGGTGTTTCAAAAAAAAGCCCAAAAGTCTCAGGCGGCATCGCTTCCCAGGCCCCCCTTGGGAGGAGCTATTGTCCGGGCCAGGAAGCCTCCCCAGCCCGCAGGTATAGAATGACAAGGCTTTATATGCAGCTACCTATAGATGGGAATGAGGCAAGGAAAAAAACCTGAACATCCAAACGAGTCCAAATGCTGCTTGTGATAAATTTTGCATTGATGGTTGTCTTTGTAGTTCCTGCTCAGCCATGTTGCAGCAACAGGTGTGGCACTTTAACAAATGAGCTGCAGCAGGGACAGGGGGATAATGTAGAAGAGGGAGAGAGACCGAAAGAGTTGTGATAAACCTAGCAACAGTGTAACAACCACACCTGTTTACTGCAGCTCACACAGAAGAAACATAGCACAGCGGGCTGGTCTCTGTTTAATCCTCAGTGTGAATATCTACACTGGCTGTACAATGTCCCACAAGACATTAACATGTGTGTTTTATTCCTAAATGTACCAAGAAACCATGAAATAATACTATGGTTTGATCATTTTCAATGTACTGACAGTATCATAGCTGTCACAGCTGGTATTTTACAGTTAAATTCAATGTAAATATTGTCACTGGATGCGGCAGGTTAAAAAAAACACAAGCTTTATAAGATTAAGTAAAAGTGCAGAAGCACATTGGGTCTGGGTTAATGTCCTGCTATTTTACACTTTCAGTTCAACACAAAATGTCCTATTGTGTGTTTCAGGCGGCGCTGCCTTCAAAGAGCTGCGAGCGAAACAGCAGAAACAAAGCCTGAAACTGAGATCTGAATTTTAAAAAATTGCATGTTTGTCGAATGCTGGTGCCGGCTTTTTTTGTGTTTGTGATTTGACTGATTTTGCTAGTTAGGTATGTGACGTCAAAATATCACTTTAGGTATTTCAACAAAGGCAGTCTTAATTTCAACGAGATCAAATGTTAAGAGGTCATTCTAAAAGAAAACAATCTGACATACTCACAGGTTCAGCTTTTCCCAGCACTTTCCTCTCTGCTAAGCCACAATAGCACAAATGAAATGATTCGAGGTCTGCGAAGGCAAACTTTGACTGTGAAAACTTGTTTGAACAAATCAAAGAAAGGTTTTAACAAATCAGCCAGTTGTTTCCTTGGGTCAGTACCATTGTGTTTTATGTTGGAACCAAGTGGTGAGTGAAAACAAACAGCAACATTGGTAAAATGCAGAAATAGTCTTATCAATAACTTACAACACAGGCACCAAATAAATATTCATTAGTACAATATACAAAGTACATCTTTCAGTTTACAGCCAGTAGACTATCACATTGGAAGAATGTCACAAAAAAAAAATACACTTATCCCATCGCACACTGAGTGTCCCTTTGCTTCTTAATGTGAATCTGATAAAAAAAAAGTGCTTTGCTGTGTAAAGTCCTCTCTTAAATATCCGTCATGTTTGTTAGCACTTCAAAATAGCAAAATATTATAATGTTTGTCACTCCAGCTTTTGACAAATGAAGCTAGGGAGTCGCTGTACATGCATAGTGTGCACTGTATTTACAATAATAGAAGCACTTTTAAAAGGTGTTTAGCTCCATGTGAAGTTGATGGTAAAATTATTTCTTGTACCAAAGTAGAACTTTTTACAAAGTAAAATAGCAGTTTTCAACTATATTAATATATTTGTTTAAGACAGTAGCATTTTGGAGAAGTCAGACATCAAACAGAAGATTATACTGCTGTGTGTTGTGTGTGTGTGTGTGTGTGCGTGTGTGTGAGTCAAAGTCTCCTGTTTTGATACATGTGCCCCAGCACACAGGGGTGAACCTCTGTATGCCCTTCTCCTTCTACAGATTTTCTTTTCTTCGTGCATCAACAACAAAATCTTCTCCTGAATCAGAAGGCAGGATCCAAACAGTTTTTCCACGTCCTCCATCGCCAGTCAAGCTACAGTATGTGCTGAGATCAGAGGTCCATGTTTGGAGGAATCATAAGGCCAAGGGGTCAGCTCCCTCCTCTAAAGGCCTGCTCAGTCATCTGGCTGTTGGCCCCGGCCTTTCCTGCCACGATGCCGGCGTCTCCGGCGGTCAGCGCGGCTGCCATGGTTATGCGCGTGGTGGTGTGCACTCTGAGTGTCTCTCAGCCGCCTCACCATCTCATGGTCCTTGTTGCCCAGCACCCGAGGAAGGAAAAGTGAGGCTTTGTCCGTGCTTCGGGTCTTAAAGCCTCGCCGCGGCCTGCCTTTGCCGTTAATGGAAACGTACCACTGGCGCTTGGCGCTGGCTCGCCGCTTGCTGCTGCTGGTGCCCCCTGGTGGCAGCGGCTGCTCGGTGGAGTGGTGGCGGGACGCGTAGGTGTTGTACCCCAACTCATGGATCCGCTCCACAAACTCACACTCTCTGTTGAACACTTCCTGGGGGGATGAGGAGGAAGGAAACAGTGAGCCACATTTGTCATGCAGCTTGCCGTATGTTTTTAATTCCCAGGACAACCTCTTACAGACGCCGCTGGTGTTTCCATTCTGCCCAGCTCTGTATAGGCTCCACAACACAGACTGTCACTACTATCGCACATCAAATCAGCCGTGAAATAATGGAATTCACTTCAGATAAACATGTAACATTACCGGAGGTAAGCACTGCAGCAAGAAACCAGCTTTCTGCCTTCTCACATTTAGCACCTTTAACCTGTTGCTCCAAACGGGAGCTGTATGTGATGGAGAAAATATGACACACCAGATGATGAGATGAAATCTGTAGGCCTACTCACCGAGGCATACAGCCGGCCTTTATCATTCATGGCCAGATATCTGCCAGAGAAAAGCCCTTTTATGGCCACAACACCCACATCCACTGCTGTGATTTCCATGATGCCTGCAATACAGAGAAACATACAACAGTATGAAGTAGGCTAACATCTGCTCTGTGGCTGTAGGAATTGTTGAATATAAGACCATGATATTTTAATTATAATTCTTCAAAAGATCATTCTGTTTTGTCCTAAAGATATATCAATTAACAGCATAAATAAATCTGAAAAGGTGGAAATCAGATATAAATCATGAAAAGCAAAATGATGCTACAAAGAAACAAAAATAAACTTTGGTCACAATGCAAAGTAATTAATATCCGGTTGTCATTGCCACCTCGCACAACCCCATGCAGTATGTTTATTGGCTTTTTTAATCAGTGCTTGATTAGTCAATGGTCTATTCAGCCCTGTAGAAAGCCTCTAATGGTCTTTGATTAGATAAACACATCCGTTAGGACAGCGCCTTTGTCCCGCCTGAATGTTAATACTTTGGCTGATAGACCTACTCCTAATAGAGATTAACCCGCATGTCGGCAGCTTTGCAATGACATGATTTCACACACATACACACACACACACACACACACACCGCGGCGGCGCTTCACTGAGTTACTTATCTGCCAGTGATAGATCCTGATTAATCATATCAGAATTAACTAAAACAGTGGGACACAAACAAATAAATAGCACCATTAACAAATATATCGAATACTTTTATGAATATATTCTAAGCTGGCCTAGGCTATTTAAAAAATGGATTTACCCTGAAGTGAAACTTCATAATTCCACCAATCTGGATTTAAAAAAATATCTAACAACTTGACCCTACACTTTTGTTAGAATTTTCACAAAGAAAATGTTTCTTTACAAAAATCTCTCGTGTCACATTACCATCTATAAATATAATAGCCTGATAGTTGCGCCTGTGTTTGTGCAGTTCTCTGTGCGTAAAACCGAGTGAATACTCACTAAACGGGTTGTTTTCCTCCAATGATCCATCTATTTTCCCATTCGAATGGATTTGTAAATGATATTTAGTCGCGCAGTAGAGTTTTCTGCGTCTCGGCGCTCCTCCGAGGTGTTCATACACTCCTCCGCGGCCCCCAGCGTCCCTCCGCTGCCGGGGGTCGCAAGCCTGGCCCGGGGCGCAGCGGGCCCGGGGACTGACAGAATCCAACAGGCTCAGCAACACCAGCAGAGGTATTATTAGCATTGTGGCATGGTCGGGGAGCGACGATATTGGTGAAAAAACAGAGAACTCCTGCCCGGTTCTCGGGGTCCCATTAAAGTGCCGGGGCCCCAACGCTCGAGAACTCCAGTCTTGCGCACATCCGAGCTCGAGAGACACTACACGGCCGCCCCTGAGGTCGGATCCGCTCCTCGCTTGTGCTGCTGCTGCCTCTGGGAATCCCTCCTGCAGGTCTGACTGAGAGCCTCTGCTCAGACTGAGCGCAGATATAAAAGACGGTTGTGGCGACAATGGGCCGACCAATTGATACAAAGGAAAGGGGGAGGCAAAAGGTATCAGCCCTGTGTGAAGTGAGAGACTGCGGCGTGGATAAAATTACACAGTGGCTGAGTGCAGAACAGCTCTCTCCTCTGAACTCCTCTTCTGAAATATCCTGAAAGAGCAATTAGACATCCCAAATTATACAGATGGGCTGAGCCTGCGCCCAGCAACCGCAACAGGTGAGAATTAACTGTTCCTGGATGTTCTCATAAATCATTAACCAACCTGATACTTTCAAAAAACCTAACAGACTACAACTTTTTCAACTGGATAAATTTCACTGTTAAATTCCGACATTTGCTCTATAATGAGGCCTTCAGCCTCATTTCTCACCCTGGAGAATTTCATTTTACCAGTTGGACACAACTTTATCGTCCACATTTCTGATATTTTAAAAAGCATTCGGAAGCAACAAGCATGTTAAGAACTTTGACTTTTGGGTGGTCCTCATCCATCTGAAGAATATATACATTCATCCCAATTTAACAGGTGATTGCCAAGCACACACAGTAAACCCATCATGACAGGCTGAGGTCGATATCAAGTTTCTATAATTTGCAATTTGCCTTGAATCAGAGCTTGTTGCCGGCTATGCAGTCCTGCACGTGATGCAGACATCCACAGAGTTCTTCCAGAGGTGGTGACAGGCCGCCACTGCAGGTTAACTTGGGAACCAAATCGAACCCAAACTCTTCTCTCAGCAGTTAAAAGTTCCCAGCTTTCTTTGCTCTCAAGTTTTTATACACTTTATACACTGCTTCCTCCACCTGACCTACAAGTATTACCTGCAAAAGGTTGTTTCTGTTGAAGTTAAGTTCAGAACAAAAAAAAGACAAATGAATGTTCGATCACATGGCTCCTCGTGCCACAGAACATCTCTCCTGTGCATCATTCTTTATCCTTCTTTAGCAATGGATTGTCCCAGACTTTTCCCATCCTAATGCCCTGGCTCTGGCGAGGCAGCAGCCGGTGGGCGGAAGAGCAGCAGGCTAAATGACTACTGCCTAAATTGCTTCCATCTTGGTCGCATTATGGTTTGCATTCTGGTAATTAGCACCATCATCTACAAATCTCTCTGCCCTTTGGCGCTGCTGCACTGCTGCTATGAAGGCCTCTGCTGAGAATCCCCCAGAGAGTCGACGGTTAATTTGTCTTCCCCTCCCATACATCACCCAACTAGCTGCCTCTGCCACTTTATTTACCCTGATGATCAGAAAAAGGCAGTTCTTTTAATTACAAATGTGTGCACATTATGCCTCAGAGACCCCTCGCAAGTCAGACAGCACACCAAAACATCAGCCGGGCCGTGTGTAGCAGAGGTTGTTCTGGTGGCCATTTCTAAGTGAGATGCTCTTGATGTGGTTAAATGCTGGAAGAGGGTGGAACCTCAGATGTGGTGTGCTGTTTCTCTCAGAAACTATTTTAATTACGCTCCCCTCCACGCCGCCCACAAGGCATCCCAGCAATAACCAAGGCAAATGCTCTCAATTTGTGATGCACGTGCATGCACACGCACACACACACACACACACACACACAAATGTCTTCTATTCACATTAGGTTAAGTGTGTTGTTGATTTTTATTTTGAAAGTTAAAATTTCAGTTATGAAACAGAGCCAAACACAAGTTTAAGGCCTCATTCAGATCTTGTATCTTGATTCAAGTGAGCAGGATTGTAGGGCTGGGGTTAGCCCTTCTCAGCACTCCGTACGTAACACAGCGTTCACTGCAAAACCTTTGTGGAAAAGTCGGAACTGTACATTTTCTGCAGCAGATTGCATCTTCAGTGGTATTTTCACGATCATTTCTTCTTGAGATATCTGTGAGAAAATGATTGCCCACGCTGAGACGAGTGTTTAAACCCAACATTTTCACAAACTGTGCCACTCTGCCTGTGTTCATCCCCGAAACCTAGATATTCAGCTGTGCGGTGGTCCCTAACAACGTTTCAGCTCGTGCAAAAAGTGTTATAGTTCCAGGCAAACAGAAGACATCTGTGGCATCGTGGAAATAACTTTGAAGATTTGCATGAGGAACCCTATGTGAATAAAACCATGGATTGACATATGGTAAAGGTCTTCTTGGGTCTAAAATGTTGGACCCAATCTGAAATACACCTGTGGAAAACATACTCAAACATGCAAGAATACATTTTTGAAAAAGAAAGACCTTTCCTGAAAAGAATTGGAGCAAAGCCAAACCAGACCCAAACAGACCTGAGGATAATTACATCGAACTTAGAGAGAGAACACCAACCACAGGCAGCCGCATGATGATTATTAATTAGTGGGAGCAGCAACGTAGCCTAATAATGCTCTGTGAACCAATGAAGGCATAGAAAAATAATGTTTATATGCCTCAAAGACTACACAATACTACACAAAAACGCATAAGCACATAAAACATACTGTAGCCAAATAAATCTGTGAATAAAATTTCAAGACAATAATCACAGGCATTTAAATAGTCAACTGAGGACTTGGCCATGTGATCGAAGCACTGAGGATGCTCTCTTTGCATCCACTCGGGTATTAACCATATTAACACACAAACCTGAGCCCTGTGGCCGTGAATCAAAACCCTTCCCAACCCAAAAATATATTTTGGACCCAGTCTGGATCTTGATTCCTCAGAACCAAGTGGACCCTTGAAACCTATAATCTACTAGTGCTAATGTCACAAATGGGGCCAGGTCAGGGCACCAGAGTGCATTTCAAATGCATATTGAGCAATCACTTGACTAAGATTTCTCTTCCCTGCTCACTTTTGAATGTGGGGAAACTTCAACCGCAGCTAAACAGAAGAAAATACACATTTGTGTTCAGCCACAGAGTGAGAGAAAAAGGGTTGTAGCAGCTGTGTGATGCCTCGGGTACAGACTTCAGAACCTTGTCCGAGTTGTTTAGCAGAGGCAAATCAACAGTGTTGGGAGCTTTGTCCTGCTATCTGCACAATGCAAAGTTGACTAATTGGTCCTTCAATGTGGCCAGGGAGCCATTCGAGTTCACATTACACTGCACACTTGCATTCCTGACCACCTCCCAATGAGGCAGGAGTGATCAGATCCCAGAAGCGTTCTCGATGAATCCTGATGCATTCACACCTGTGTTCAGAAGAAACAAGACAATGAGCAATGCTGCTGCTTCAAAAGGAGAGCTCGGCCATTTCTCAATTATTTACCCAACTGAAATATTTCCAATCGTTCCTTTTGCCATCATCCACTTGACAAATGAATCCAAACCCAGTCACGTGAAGTGCTTCTACACAAAAAACCCAAAAGCATACATTTTAACTTTCCCCTTTTCTCTCCTCCAGCCATGAATGAAAGCAAGAATTTCAGGGCTCCTTTTTTAATTGACCTCCCCAAAATTCTCCCCCCACCACCACCCTAAAAAACCCTCTAGGCACAAAAGGGTTTCTTTTCTGCAATAATACAAAGGTTATTAGCCAGGTCCTTTTCTTGGCCCCCCCCTTTAGCGGAGGAAAAAGGAGGTACCAGTAATCCAGAGCAAATCAAAATGACCTTTGAACCCTTTCTGCTGTACTTTTTCTCATGGGCAGATTTCTTTGGTGAGGCGGTGATCAGAGGGCTGAACCCAGCCGCTGCCTCTCGTCTCCTGACAAATCGCTGCTGAGCCTCTTTTGTCCCCATGACTTTGATCTCACCTGCTTGTCAGGCGCTTCAGAAAGAAGTCTTGTACAGTTCCAGCACACAGCAAACAAATTGGCAACTATTTTATTCAGCCTCCCTCTTTCTCCTTTCCTCTCTTTTATTTCTGCTCAACCCAGTTTAGTGTTCAATATTGGCATGGTGGTTTGGTTCATGGTGTTTCCGAAGCTCCCACATACAACTGAAAGGCACAGTTCAGAATAATTCTGTGGGGAAATATTATTTAAAAAATAATGTTCTCATTTTCCTTGACCTCAGGTGAAAAAGAAGCTCAGGAGAAGAAAAGAAAAGAAAGAAGAAAAATGTTTTAGAAGGCAGACATTTTTAGACAAAAGGGGGCTTAACTATTGACTACTATTTTGTTAATGTAGGTTCTGAGTTTCATATTCACACTTTCTTATGTACAGTTCATTTCTTAGCCAGGTAAAAGGAACAGAAAGTCAAAAAGAAACTGTGCTTGTTGTCTGCTCAGTGAAGGAGGCCCTAGAGACCTTTTCTGGCATTGAAAGTCACTAAATCTTCATACTGAAGGTATCAGTTCATTTGTTTTCATACAACATTCTCGACAGGTAGCTAGAGCTTAATGAGCATTTTTCCATAGGTAACTCAAAGGACTTGGATTATCGTTTCGGGAAAATTTGTGGTCCTAATTAAACACTGAAAATAAAAAAAAAGACAGGGCAAGTTGTTTCAACCAAAACCACAATCATTTGCTAACCTTACGAGGCCTAAATCTTCCCATCTTCACCCCGACCACTTGCCTGTAACTATATTTAACAGTGTCACAGCTGATGTTGAAGATGTTGCACATACCTTTGACACATTGTGGCCCCTACCGATGCTTCCAATTTTGAAAAAAAAAGTCTTGTGCTGCAACGAGAGACTCAACAGCTCAACACTCGGAACCACACAGGGAATTAAACTGAGCATTTCTCAAAGTACTTGTTCCTTTTTTTAATCATGTAACATTTCACACAGAAACCCTCGATCACATACTTCGGGTGAAATATGCGGTTTTCACATGAGCTTAGATATCTGTTGATGTATGTGCTGTGTAAAACAGTTATGGGCAAAGCAGTTCGTTTCAGTGTCCTGAATCATCAGAATGATTTCATTGAACTGAAACACGGCCGAACGTTGAGTTCAGCTCGCTAACTGGTGAACTGAGACGGTCAGTCATGAAGGAGAAGCCAGAGAGTTGAGAATTGCTATTGTTTGCAAACTGAAAGCTGCTAAAATGAAATCCTAACCTTTTATATACAATATGTATAATTTTCAGAACACCTAATTATAAAATCTAGTATTAAAAAAGTAAAACTTCCTACTTAGAGACTACAAGACATGTGGGGGGAGAGGGAGAGGGGCGGGCTTCAGCGACTCAGGGACCGTCTGTCACTCAGGGCTCACGTTCATTGTGTACATTCAGTGAACAAATCACTGAACATGCACCGTTAACTCGCAGTGAAAGGATCAGAGTCGGTCTAAGGCTCAGACGCCCCTTTTGCATATTGCAGGTTTCAGCGTTCATTGGGAACTACCAAAGGTGGTAAGTAAATATAAAGGGAAATAAGGGATTGTCACATGTAACCTTGCTCATTTTAAGGCTAAGGTGCGTTACTTTTACATATAAATGAACGTCACATTCAAGCCCTTGCCAAACAAGTTTACACAGCTCTGATCAAGCCTATCACAGCCAGGTAAATCTGTCCGTATTTGCAGTATTTCAGTCTGGTGTCTGTGGCGACATTCCCACACTGGTGCACAAGTAATGACAGGTTTTAAATCAACCAGCAATGATTGGTTTCAAGGGGCAAACTAGAGCCTTGCTCAAAGCTGCACCATCCACCATTGCTGTAAAGAAAAATGGTCCATTGGAGAGGTTGCTTATCATTAAGAAGTTTTTACTGTTTATGTTGCTTATTATGCTTATGTAGTTTGTGTTATACACTTTTGCAGCATGGTATTGTATGCCGTCATGCCAATAAACCACGCAACTTTCTCTCTCTACATGGCTCTGGAGCGACTAAAGCAACAGAGAAGCTACATCAACAAGGAGTATGGCTGAGCCTATGGCGGGAAAAAATCTAAGTGTCGAAGAAAGGTTTCTGATACTCCAGATAAAAAAAGACATTCTGTGTTAAGAGGGAGAATTAGGGTCAAAAAAAGAAAGGGACGGATGGTGAGGATGAACAATGAAAACCAGGTATAGCTTTTCCTCCCTGGAGAGTGCTGAGAGGAGAGAAAGACTGAGGGTGCTTCCACACCTGGATCGATGGAAGACGTTCCAAAACAAGGGGGCGTGTACCCTTTTGGCCCGGTTCGTTTGGAAATGTGAACACAACAATCCACTCTGAACCGGGACAAAATAACCGAGCCGAGATCGCCTAGAAGAGGTGGTCTCGATTCCATACGAAACCTGGAGCAGTGTGTGCAGTGACAACACAGCTGACCCATGAACAGAACAAATGACGCCAAAAGATCGCTTGTCAACATGTTTCGGCAGCATATTTTGCTAATTTGTTGCGGTATGTTGTTGTGGTTAATGTATTGTATAATGTGCCGCTGTCCGAGTTTTTTGCCTTCACACGGCACTGCTCAACGGAGCGTTCACAACCCCTCTCTTTCATTTTATTAACAAGCATTTGTAGACTTGTGTGTTCTTGTGGTGACCAACATCTATGAGATGTGTTGTTCTGACCAAATATGAGGCATTTAATATCCTCGCAGCACCAATTCAACTGTGATACATTTTGTGTTGCTGTTGTCTTGGCGATTTCTCACAATGTAAAGTGCGACCTGCACTCATGAGGTAGTAACGTAATGGCGCAAGGCCCTGGAAGGGTATGCGTTTTGGACCGCTTTACAATAGTAACGTATTCAAATTGATTCGGAACAAAGTATCTGTAGCCGGAACAAAACAAAACAGTGTAGTTGTGAAAGCACCCTGAGGCCCGTGTCCACCAAAGCATTTTTAACCAGCTGAAAATGCCTGTTGCTCTTCTGAAAACGCCCAGCATGGAGCGCTAGCGGGCGTTTTTGAGGCGCAGCGTTTATTTCCGACTGCTTTGGTTGCTATGATACATTTGTTGTAAGTAGTTGTACCTACCTTTACTGGATGTAAAAATGTCAACACAGAGTAGAGTCCTCGCTCTGTATGAAGAAGAGTCTGAAGCAGGTAGAGCGAGAGGACAGTCTCCCCGTATGTGTGTTCATGTGATTTTGTGGGTGAGGAAACATCTCTGCGAGTAGCACTGTTTAATCCAAGAGCTGAGGTTGGACGAAGCCCGGTTCCAGGATAGTAACCGTTGCTACCGTGTGGT
>JAPMOB010243269.1:228-11575 GCA_029875015.1 Lepomis gibbosus | reverse complement strand
ACCAGGGCAGCATGACCTCACCCTCCCTTGTGAGTTTTTGAGTCTTTTTGGGTGATGATGATTGACTATAAACAAGGGCACCCAGATCAGCGTCTCAATCAAGGAATGCATTTTTTTTTTCAGGCAGTTATGATTTCACAGCAAAGAAATTCAGGCTATGTGATAATCGTTCAAAAGTGCTTTCTGTTTTTCCCTCAGAAGAGATTTCTCTTCAGTTTTACCTAATCCTTTCCCCCCTTTCTCTCTGTTTGTTCCAGAATTGGAACATATTTCCTTGCCTTTTCTCCATCTCCTTTTGTTTTAATTAGTCCTTTTTGTGGTAAAAAGTTGGATAAAGAAATTAAGTGATCAAGTCATCCATCGTAAGTTCTATATGTGCATGAAAAAAAAAACAACAAGCTGCAAATAAACTAACAGCAGCCATGGCACAGGTTTCGAACTGGCTAAATAACTCATGTTTACACCTGAATGTAACCAAAACTGTGTGTGTGTATTTTTCATTGAGAGCTTCAGACTCCCCACAACCCGATGTTTTTGTTAATGCTGAAAAGATCACGGTGGTGTCTCATTTTAAATACCTTGGAATCATTATAGATTCAAAGATGACATTTAAAAAGCAGGTTAAACAAATCACCAACATGATTATATTCAATTTGGCTAATTTTAGACATATCAGACCATATTTAACAACAGAGGCAGCCAACCTCTTTATGCATGCTATGATCTTTTCCCATATAGCATATTGCTTTACAAGTTGGTCTAAAACAAACACTACAACTCTGAAACCAATTGAATCACTGTACAAACGGACAATAAAAACTCTTGATAGAAAGGTTAATAGTTGTCACATAGTAAAAAAATACAATCTATTCAGTTTAGATAGTTTTCTAAACTGAATAGATTGTAAGGCAAGCATCTGAAAAATGTTCAGATGCTTGCCTTGTTTACAAGGTGTTACATGGGCTAGCCCCTCCGCCACTTAACCAGTTCATAAAGCAGAAAGACAGCAGAGGTAGGATAACAAGGGCAGTTAGTAGAGGAGACTGTATCGTACAATATAGACGTAGTAAGTTAGTTTGGACAGATGGCATTCTCAGTTAGAGCTACCTGCTATTGGAATAGTTTACCTGTTGAATTGAGAGAATGCAAACACTATTTAACTTTTAAACCTAAACTTAAGACATGGCTTAAGGCACAACAGACCTGCAGAAATTTACATAATTTTTTTTGTAGATATTGTATTCCTATCTCATTTGTAATGTATTATTTTGTATTTCATCTTTTCGCAGTATTTATTAGGCCCTATTCTGATGATACTGTTAACTATATTGTTGTTGTTTCCTTTTATACATACTTCTATCACTTATGTAATGTAGTTTTGCATGGTAATTTTAATGTATTTTTCTTGCAGTATTTGTTGAAGCACTGTATTACTGTATTGATGATGTTGGACAATAGTTAATTATAATTATAATTACCTGCTCAGGGACTACAGATGAAAATTAGCTATCAAGCTAACTCCGGTACATTTACATTGAAGTTTTACTACGGTGTTGATTAATGTGCATTGCCACCCCCCCACC
The DNA here is from genome assembly GCA_029875015.1 of Lepomis gibbosus. Lineage (NCBI taxonomy): Eukaryota > Metazoa > Chordata > Actinopteri > Centrarchiformes > Centrarchidae > Lepomis > Lepomis gibbosus. The sequence continues at coordinate 9,992 of JAPMOB010243269.1, read as the reverse complement.
CCCACCCCCCGTGCTTTTTCTTTCAGAAACGGAAGACCCGGGTGCTGTGCTTTGTGTGTATAAGACAGACGACGATTGTGTCATGAAGTTCACATATTCTGAGCATGCCAGCGGGCAATCCATCCTCACAGCTCTAAAAGAGCCAGGTCAGTGCTCTAAACCACAACAAATTAGGTATTCTTTCCTTTTCACCCACACTGATTTATAGGTCAGTCACTTGCTAACAGGTTTTTTTTTGTTGTTGTTTTGCCATTAGTCTGTTTGATGGTGATTGTACTCACCCTTTTGCAAGTGCAGAGTGGTGGAGTCCTGGATGCACAGACTGTGTGGATGCTCCACCTGCTTTGTTGATTCATGTAGGTGCAGCAGAGCAAAGTGCAAAAGGGTTGGTCGAAGTGAAATGTAGGTCGGTGATTGATAAATACACTGATTAAAAAGAGCTCAACAAAAGGAAAGACTCATCTTCAGGAAATGATATTGTTGTCTGGAGCAGCAGGACACAGGACTAAACATTAAACAGTTTATTATCTCACATCACATCATCAAATTTAAATTTGTTACAGCACTGTAATGCCTTTCCAGAATAAACACAAAATTGGTTGTCAAAGAGGCTGTGATCCACAAGATTAATGTGGCCCTGTGATCACACGTCTCCAACATACACACCCAGAATGCTGAGCTATAATGGACCCGTCTGATGTGTGTAGAAGGGGGGTGTGGTTATATGTCAAGAAATCTGTCCTGCTGCCTTCACAATCAGTTAAATTCTTTTTATTTAAATAGTTCCAAATCATAACAGAAAGAGACAAGAGAAGAGACATGGTGAAGCCAAGTCGTCATGACTCCCCATACCGCACTGCTTTGGGAGTGCTGTGCTGGTTTTGAAAGCACTGCTTTGCTGATGAAATACTAGAACAATATAGTGGGAATGTAGCCAGATGAGGTTGTGAGCCTATTTTATTGGATCTATTTGAATCTTTACTTAACATACCTGCTATTACTTTTGGACACGGCTGCAGAGATTTTATGAACTTTTCACACGATATAAAGCAGCTGGGGACAACAGATACTATTAAGAATCACTGGTATTAATTAAAGATAAAAGCAGACTCTTCTACCAGCATTATGCCTAAACCACATTAAACATGGATTTTTGGTCTGTTTAAACTCATCTGCTGATTAGAGGGTGTTCATTTGAAATAGTTTGTTTATACTTTAAGGAGTATTCCATCAATGCTGTAAATTTACTCCAAGTACATGGTTTGCTCCTATTGATAATATCACTAAAGTTGCAGGGAGGTGATATTGCCCTAGAAAGACCTATAGACTGTGTCTAATATGCAATTTCCACCAAACTATAATTTTGCATTACAAAGTCTAATTTTGCCTTCTCCTCTGTCAGAGTGTGGTGGTGGGCCAGATGCTGTGATGGTGCTGGTGGCAGTGGTCAGCTGCATCCTGCTGGTGGGAGTGGTGCTGCTGGCTGTCTGGAAGTTGGCAATCACCATTCATGACCGGCGAGAGTTTGCACGCTTCCAGAGTGCACGCTCACGTGCGCGATACGAGATGGTAGGGATGAGCTGTCTCATCAGGAAAATGTTTTTGTATAGTTTACTGTATCTACTAATACCAAACTTTTAAAACTGATACCTTTAGTTCAAAGGCGCCCAAAATGATATATTGACTGATAATGTTTTTGAGATTACTTTTTGGGCAGTAGTAGGGAATTGTGGAGTTTAAAGCTCTCATTTTTTGTTAGTGTTTAACTAGTGTTTTTGTCTGTTCCACCCTCAGGCCTCCAACCCCCTGTACAAGCAACCTGTCTCTACACATTTTGTAGAAACAGATTTCAACATGTATGGAAAGTCGTACAACGGAGGGGTCCACTGATCCCTCAGCACAGGGCACGGCAGGACCGGTCCAACGAACAGATCCCTGAAGGACGGGGCTGAGGTGGACTGAACACACTCATCCCCTGCACGATTCACACCTGATGTCAGAAGTGAAAAGAGCTAGACTGTATCCGAGGGGGGGAATCTGTGGCCTTATTATCTTTTCCGAAGAGATTCAAGCCTACCACAGAGACGTGATGTGACTTCTTTTTTTGTGTGTGTTCACTGACGGCAGCGGCAGTCGGTGGAGGAGCAATGAAGCATGAACTCCTTGTTTAGAGAGAGTGAGAGAAAGAGAGAGTAGGGTTAGCGGTGAGTTTGTCTGCAGTTGCACAAGATAAGCAAACTCTCATGAAAACCATAACTCCAAACACATAAAACCACCACTCATTCTTTGTACAGAGCAGACAGGACATTGGCTTATGTTTGTATATTTTTATAAACACTAAAAAATGCTTCTTTTTTTGTATAAACTATGCACCCAGGGGGACTGAATTTCACTCTGCATCAGATAATTCTAAATTTGCAGCATCATTAGAAAGCACATATTTCTGAAGGTGGCTATGATGACGTTGTGGTACAACTAACATCTACTAAGCAATAAACTTTATACCTTCATTTTGCACAGAAGATATTAAGAGTCAAATGTCATAAAGAGTTACATTTTATTTTATGTGTGTGTGCGTGTGTGTGTGTGTGTTATTGTATGCTCCAGTTGCACTCCCTTCTCTATATTAAATCAAACATTACCTATTTAACTATTATTATGTAACTATAATCATAATGGATTTATCATGCAAGACTTATTCTTGTCTTTTTTTTTCTTAAAAACACCAAATATTCTCTCGTTCAAGTTGGCACCAGGATTTGCTGCTTTTCCCTGCTTTATGTCTTTATAAATTGAATATTTGGATTTTGAAAATTTGGACAGTTGGTCGGACAAACAAGCACTCTGAAGTTGTCACCTTGGGCATTAGGATATTGTGACAAGCAGTTTAATTTTTTATGATTTTCAGATATTTTGTTGACCAAATGATTAATCAAGAAAATAACTGGTAGATGCATCTGTGATGAAAATATTATATTTTTTTTAAGTTTTGATAAGTTTTTGGACAACAAAGGAGCTCTGTGGCACAGACGAACAAGATATATTAGGCTTTGGATACACAGAAAATACTTGGTAGCATGAATTCGTGGTTTTTTGTCTTTTTGTTGAATTACGATTAGAAAAATATGAAATACCAGCAGCCTCTGAACCCGTAACACCTCAGAATCAGAGATGACTCCACTCATATAAGCATTCTTATATGATGATAAAATTGACTTGTTACGTTCATGATCATTGGCGATGAGGAGTAGATCCCCTCTAACTTGGAATACTAACACATGCAGTACTTTGAGTGTAATGTGGATTTGGGCATACACTATGACTGGCTGCTACATTATGAAGTCCCTACAATGCTGTGTCCACCCTGTCTGTGCAGGGAGTGGGTGGAAACCTCAAAGGATAGTGTCCCAGAATCATAAATCCGCCATAACACAGTTCCCACAGGAAGAGGTGGTGTCTGAACTGTCACAGGGGAATCCGACAGTGAGAAATGCTAGATGGCTGTAGGGTGCACCGTGGCCTTTTTTTTTTCTTCTTTTTTTTTTGATGGTCTTACAGTAAAAGTGGCAGGGACTTGGAGTTTGTATGTGTGAGAGTGTGTTTGAGTGAAAAGAGTTTATGTAAATAATAATAATAATACATGGGTATGTATGCACATACAGTGCCAAATGAAAATGTTTTGACTTGGTTTGGCTAGTGTGCACAGTTTACTAAAAAATCACGCACCCACACCTTTTTCAGCACCAACATAAATCTGTAGTATAGAGTTCTTCCTGTACAGTTGTGAACATTTTCACATGGATGAACAGTCCACAAAAGGGCTACATGTTTATGTAATACTGCGCACAGAGCAAGAACAATAAATTTGCTTTTGTCAGAAGCCAGTGAGTCTGTTGTGTTTGGCTCAGTCGTACATTACATATTTGCAACAGCGTTAGGAGTGGCATAAATCTGAGGTCTAATTTCAAACATCGCACATAACTCTGCATGTGGGTATATGTATACACACTTCAAAGTTTAGCAAAACATCTGTTTGGACCACTAACCATGCACTTACATGTTTGATGTGCGATCACACAGACAGGGAGGCTGGTCCTATGTGTCCTCTTACGCTGTAATTTACACCTCCCTGGTTAGACCCCTCCCAGATACGATGATCATTATGATACTGAAGCTTTTACAAAATGACCCTATAATTATGTATTCAATCACTTACTTCAAATGTCATTTTAAAGCACCGTAACTCTGAGCTCCTTATTGGACTAGTATTACTTGCAAATGTGTGTGGAGGTTTATGAAACTGCGTCGCAATCAGTATGTTCATACTTGGAGTTGTGAATGTGTGCACATTTAGAGATTCTTGTACAAATCACAAATCTGTGTACGCCTGCAGGCTATACTGACTGACATACAGTTTCGCACACTTGCAAATAACATTACTGCCTTAACATGTTGCAGTTCCTTGTTGAGGTGAGCTCATAAATCTTGGCACCCTCCTACCTCTTGATGGTTTTGGGTGGGCTTCCTCCCCCTCTCTCCGCCTCCTGACTGGGTAAGCTCAGGTTGAATCTGGATTGGGGTTGGCAAGTATACAAAAACAAGCGAGTCTACAGAGGAAAGTAACCCCCTTAATGGTTTGACGGTGATGATCGAAGACTAATTTTTGCTGTACCGAGCAGAGTTCTGACCTCCATTTACAGAATCAATGTCCTAATTAGCCGTTGCTGAAGCTGCCCAACACACAACTCAAGGGGATGGTGAAACATTGATTTTTAGAAAGTGACTCTGCTAGCTACATGTTTAAGTTTTAGGAAACCAGATGTAGATTTACTGCAAACAGCACTTTTCCAAACAGACTTCATATTTGTATTTCTTCCACAGTGGTTCATTTTTTACTTGGAGCTTTGACAGTGTTTTGGGGAATTCTCTAAATGGTCCAGTTCTGGCTTTTGGGAGACTTTCGTAATGTTTAAGACAGTGTTGTTCAACTATGTTGTACAACTATTGTACAACTATACTGGTGAATCTCCTGCATAGTTTAACTAATATGGACTGCTACATCTGACATTTGTCACATACAGATATGACTGCTTATGCCGTGATTCAGGGATTTAAAAATTCATAGTAGAAACATTTTCCACTGATGTATAATGTTATTTAAAGCAACATACTCTTTGTAATGTTATGGGGTTTTATTACGTCCTTTAGGTCTGTGGTTTATTACTAGCAATTCCCCCCTCAAGGTAAAAAAAAAAAAGATGGGTGTTATTTTTAGAAAAGAGCTTCCATCACTTTTGTATATCATAACTCTTTACTTAATATTGCAGATGCTTTCACAATTAGGTCAAATTTACCTCAAAATGTGTTCCGAGGGCTTCCGCTGTTATTTTACCCATGCATACAGCAATGCTCGAGGAATGGCAATGTCAGTCAGTCACTCAGTCCACGACTTTGACAAACATCTAGTAGATGTATTGCCTTGAAATTTTGTACAGACGTTCATGGTTCCCTGTGGCTGAATCCTACTGGCTTTGGTGACACTCTGACTTTCAGCATGTTTTTCTTTTAGTGAAATATCTCATCTGTTGGGTGGATTGACATAAAATCTGGAACACATTCACGCCCCTTACAGGACCATCAGGTCACATTTTTAATTGCCAATGCTTCCAATATATTGATGTTAGCATTTATTTCAATGTCTGCGTGCTTACTTCATCCTGTGCATGATGTATTATAATAGACAGGCAGCTGAGCTCATACTTCACACCCGTCTGAGAAAAGTTTTTCCATTGGAGAAGCTGTTTCTGACTTGTAGATACTTTTCACTTCCTTTATTTGGCTTCTTCCCTGAATTTTCTCCTCTACCAAACTTCTGCTTTATTTCCTCAACACAGCATCTTTCTATACACCCTGCATTTTAATTTCTCTTTCAGTTCTCCTCAGCCTGACAGCTCTACTACTTGAAGGAATTGAAAATGAGGCCAGACCTCGCTGTGCTGTGAAGATGTACCTACTGTACTCTCATTAGCTGTTCAAGAGTTGGCATTGTCATCTCTGACAGCTCTGGGAGACAGGTAATGTTAATTGTGCTTAGTAATGGAAATTTCACAGAAATTAGAGTATATAGCTTTGGCTTTGACCAGCAGGAACTGGAACTGCAAGAGGCAATTACAGCATAATGATAGATGCCTAGAGGAGAGGTGAGTCATAAAGTTGATGAACTGACTCAGCAATGTCAGTTACACAGACATATCCATTGTAACAGGAATTACATGACCAAACACAGTCATGTTATTAATGTTACTCACTGAGCGCCTCTGGTTTATCGGATAGGGGGTCAATGGGAGGCAAATGTGTGTGATGCTTTACGATGTGTCCAGCGGGTCATGTCTTTTCTTGTTTTACAACATGTACTTGGCTGTCCTAGGGCATGATTGTCTTGCGATAGATAATGATTGAGTGTCCTCCAGAGGACCTCTTAAAGACAACCTGTTCCAGTGGTAAGATAGTGCTGACCCTGAGATGAGGATAAAAACTGCATGTGCTGAGACATAGCAGCTCATTTGGATGATACTCTGATGTCTCCCAGTGAGTTCCTGCTGCAGAAGACTTAAATAAAATTCACAGAAAGACAAGTGCCTAAGCTGTTTATTTGAAAACTCAAATTGTCATCACAACCATCTAAAGTTTGCTTATTTTAGCGTAACTACTGGTCTTACCAGACTAAATAAGGCTGCAACAGCTCAGCTCCTGAGTGTACTGAGCTGAAAAAATAATAATTTAACTTTAAGGACATAAGATAAGATAGAACTTTATTTATCCTGAGGGAAATTGTTGAATAGTGCCGCGTTAAATTAAATAGAAATATCACAATGTAAAAATGCTCCATTGCGATTTAAAGTCCAGCATTTCTTTTTTTTTGTTTCAAACTCTGTAGCATAAGCTTTTTGAGGTGGCTATTCTAGTGCCCCGTCATCCACCACTGCAGCCTTAGTGTGTCTCTGCCAGGATGAAGATGGTTTGGTGAGCAATTTTAGTTCAGTAAAATTATTAGTATTAATGGTATCATGTGGGGTTTTCTTGTAAATAAAGGTTGTGTTGACACTCGTCACATCTCCCTGTGCATATCCTTGCGGTAAAAAAGTGATGAATGTGTTTGCTTCCTCATAAAACACTTGCAAAGCTTTTTTAAAAAACCCAAAACATTTTATATTGCTGTGTTTCTTGGGGCATTACTGCCACCTGTAGGCCAGTGGAGTAGTGTGAAACCATTGTCTGGGCTGTGATATCACATCACACACGTACTGTATGTGGCCATTAATGTGTGTTCAAACAGGAATCCATTCATAAAGAGCTCCATATTTTTTAGATGTTTGTGTTGTGTGTTAATCCAAGAAAAGACAGATCAGGTGAAAGAGAGAAGGGATTACATGGAGAGTTCTTTAAACCCGAGAATAGAAAGTTCCAGACTAGAAAAGAAATCTAAATTTTTGTGCAAAGTACCAACACCTCAAAATTGTTCTAAAGTACAGTAAATATAGTCTTTTGCTTTTCACTTCTTCAACAGATGTTTTGCTGCTAAATGAATAAAATAACACTTTCTAATCCCAGTTTGTTGCAGTCTTACAGCGGTGGATGTTGCCGTAATCCAACATTACAGTTTGTTTATAAATGTGAGGATCTGTATGAAAATATAAAAAAAAATTCACTCCTGTGCAGAAGTGTGTCATTGATACATTAAACTGCCATTGAAGGCAGTTTGATGTATCAATGACCCCTGAGTGACCCAGACCATGATGTGGCGTTGAACATGTGGAGGAAAGGGACAAGACGTCTCATCACGCTGTACTGTGCAGAGCTCATTGACAACGTGTAACTGCGATGAGATAACACTGAATTAAATGTTTCTTTCAGCAAGCACAGACGTCTGTTTCACTCCACACTGGAAGGAGGAAAAGGGAGCTGCAACTCTGTTTTTTTCTGCAGAGCTTCAACCTCTTTGTGATGTAAATGTTTTGTGCAAACTGCGGTTTGATTCCCAGGTCAGAGCGCCGAGACAATCCGGGGAATGGGAGATTTTTTTCGCATGAAACCCCAGTGAGTGCGACAGCCGCTCACTTGTCACTCGTCCTCACTGTTAGGAGTCCACATGCTTCCATGAACTCAACACTGATGTGCTCTGACCCTCGCATGCCTGCTCTCACAGAAACCACACATTCAGGCCGTGTTCATCACAAAAGCTCTGTGAACCGTGAAAAATAAGAGAAAGTCACAATGTTTTGCCCTTTGACCTCTTGCTGCTGAATGCTGTTATTGTCAGTGATCTGATCTGAGCGTTTATATGTACAACTGGTTAGTTTAATTTGATATATTTTTATTTTAGCCATCAAAAAGCTTTGTTATGTTATAAAATCTGATCTTAAAGAACGGAAGTGGACAAAATAAAGGAACCACTGTATATCTTCTGTATGATGTTGCTGTCCCCAACATCACTTAGGTCCACACACTGGGCAGAGGATTATGAATAAATATAAAATTACATTATCCTATTATGTAAACTGTATTCCCACTGAATTGTTGACTACTATTGTGATGTTTGGCCTGTATATTTTTATTAGTTTGGCAGCACAAGTTTGGATGCTGTAGCATTGTTTCTCCCTGTAAGACTATCAGGGCCTTTTTTCTGACCACTGATTTAAAAAGAGTACTTTTGGTCTGGGGCTGTTTATTCATGTTTTGAGCTGCTTGGTTCCATTGAAGGGGCGTGGTAATGCCACAGCATACAATGACAATAGTGTGCTTCCAACTTTGTGGCAACAGTTTGGGAAATAAAATGTACTATTTTATAATGACAAAAAACTGTGAACTAAGCTAGTATATAAAAAACTTGTGTTGTGTACTTTTTCCCAGTTTAATGTGGACGAACTTGAGTCCTGACCTCAACACCTTTGGGGTGAACTGGTTAGTTGACCGTGAGCCACTGACACATCACCCGAAGTCAGTGTTGGACTTAACTGCACAGCCTCGTAAGGCTGAATAGGAGCAAATCCCTGCAGCCAAGTTCCAACATCTTGTTTGAAAGGCTTCATAGAAGAGTGGAGGCAGCACATTACTGCCTGTTGTTTTCAGATAAGATGTTCTACAGTCACATATGGGTGTAATGTTTGTAATATACTGTTGCTTTTACTTTTTTAGTGTTTGTGTACAAATAGAGCATATTTGTATCAACACTTCAACAGCTGATTTGTTGTTGATGAGAGGAAGGATTGCCCCACAGTATCCTGCCTTCTGCTGCCATCTAGTGGAACATGTCAGTGAAGCTTGTGAATTTATTTTATTTATGTACTTTTGTAAGAGCACAAATGTATGTTTGGCTTGTTGATTATTACTGGTATATACTTGCAAGTTGCCAGCGGGCTTGCCAGGGAGAACACAATAATAAGGGGTACATTCTTTCTTGCCATGCTTTTCTTGAATCAGTGTTTTCTTTAACATCAGTATAAGTAAAATTATCAAGAGGCTATGAACTGTACTGAGTAAGGTGTATTTACTCAAGCAATGTTCTTTTGCTTTACTTGAATGTTTGTATTTTATGCTACTGTGATGGCCTAGGCCACACAGGTTAAAAACTATGGTAATACCACACACCACCAATATTTTTATTACACAAGGTAAGTTATTTTGCAGTTAGCCACACCCCAAACAATTCATTAACTCAAAACACAATCACATAGTTTATTTCAGATATAATTTACATTTATTTA